>JAVYIG010001753.1:0-302013 GCA_035222895.1 Strongylocentrotus droebachiensis
CAACCCATGAGTTTCCGGGGGCGGACAAGGTATCAAAATATGTTTATCTGACCGCAGGCGCGTAGCCAGGGGGAAAGTGGGGGCGCCTTCCCCCCCCCCCAAAAAAAAAAAAAAAAAACGCCGGCCAAAAAAAGAGAGGAGAGAAAAGGAAGAGGACGTATGAAGAAAAAGGAGCAGACAAAAAACATTTTTGAAATTCAGACAAGGATAAACAGTCGAAAACGGTACAACGAATCGTCTTCTTCATCTAATGATTTAATGAAACGTAAAAGCTTCCGGGCTACGCGCGGGAGGGGGGAAACTGTATTCTGACGAGGATTATTTTCGAGAACGGTACAACGAATCGTCTTGTTTCTCTAATAATTAAATTAAATGTCAAAGCTTCCGCGCTTCGCGCGGGAGGGGGAGGGGAAAACTGAATTCAGACGACGATTAAGAGTCGAGAACGATACAACGAATCGTCTTCTTTCTCTAATGATTTAATGAAACGTACAAGCTTCCGCGCTTCGCGCGGGAGGGGGGGAGGGGAGAACTGAATTCAGACGAGGATTAAGAGTCGAGAACGGTACAACGAATCGTCTTCTTTCTCTAATGATTTAATGAAACGTAAAAGATTCCGAGCTTTGCGCGGGAGGGGGGGGGGGGTGAATTTAGACGAGGATTAAGAGTCAAAAACGGTACAACGAATCGTCTTCTTTCCCTAATGATTTAATGAAACTTAAAAGCTTCGCGCGGGAGGGGAAAAACTGTATTCAGACGAGCAGGCACGTACGCAGGGGGGGGGGGGGGGAGGGGGGGTTGAACCCCCCTTTCGGTATTTTAAATGTGTGTATTTTGGAGCAAACCCCCCCCTCCTTTTTTTGTGAAAAAAATCATGACGATGGCTCACCTTAAACAGGTGACCACACCCCCCCCCCCCCGCTTATTTAGCAACGGGCTGAGTCGTTGCAATTTTTGTTGGTACCCTCTCAAAAAAAAGTGCCCCCCCCCACCTAAGAAATCCATCCTGGATCCGCGCCTGTCCTCATCACGGGGTAATTATATAATTGTAGGATCCTAAATGAGAGCTATACTAAATGTAGATGATGCTATCCAGGCAAACAATGCATTAGTTTCATTATGATAACTATTATTACTGTTATTATTTTCATTATTATATTTTTAATTACTATTATTATATTGTACATTGACTGAAGACCGACAAACGAAACTTTTTTTTTTAATGATTTGGTATTCATTGATGAATAACATGTGTTAGTTTTTATCAAGATAAATTATAGCGGAATATCATATTTTGTGTACATCCATATTCTGTAGGAAAAATGCGTGAGGAATATTATAAACATTCCTCTGTAATGACATCAGATGAATCAACGCTACACTAACCATTATTTTTTTCCTTTCCTTTATTTCGTGTTCCTGTAGAATTCGAATCATGGCTGATGCACAGGCGCGCCGGAAGCAGTTTGGGATAGGGGGGGCAAACATTCCAGGGGGCTCACCTTCCAGGGGCAGTGACGTAATGAGAAAAAACGTTCGGAAGGGGGGGGGGGCAGACGAAAAATCTGCATCACCACCAGTCTTACAGGGGGCAGAGCCCCCGGAAGCTCAGGGGTTTAAGGTATTTAATTACGGTCAGATGAGCATCCAGGGGCCCGCCTTAGGGCCCTTGGTGGGGTCCAGGGGGCAGAGTCCCCGGAAGCTAAGGGATTTTGGCTATTTAATTACGGTCAGATGAGCATCCAGGGGCCCGCCTTAGGGCCCTTGGTGGGGTCCAGGGGGCAGAGCCCCCGAAAGCTCAGAGGTTTTGGGTATTTAATACCGGTCAGATGAGCATCCAGGGGCCCGCCTTAGGGCCCTTGGTGGGGTCCTCGGGGGCGGAGTCCCCGTAAGCTCTGGGGCTTTAGGCATTTAATAACGGTCAGATGAGCATCCAGGGGCCCGCCTTAGGGCCCTTGGTGGGGTCCAGGGGGCAGAGCCCCCGGAAGCTCAGAGGTTTTGGGTATTTAATTACGGTCAGATGAGCATCCGGGGGCGCTCTTTAAGGCCCTTGGTTGGGTCCAGGGGGCAGAACCCCCGGAAGCTCAGGGGTTTTAGGTATTTAATTACGGTCAGATGAGCATCCAGGAGCCCGCCTTAGGGCCCTTGGTGGGGTTCTCAGGGGCGGAGCCCCCGTAAGCTCTGGGGCTTTAGACATTTAATAACGGTCAGATGAGCATGTTTTATACCTTATTTGTGACATTGGCAGGTCCCTTTTTTTTTCTCTCCGTCTTTTTTTCTTTTTCTCTTTAACATACTTTTTCAAAAAGTGAGGGGGGGGGGGCTCGAGCCCAGCCACTTTGCAGACCATTACATAAAGGCTTCTAAATAAGCGTATTTTTCGCCCGACTGTAATTCGGGAATTTCTTATTTTCTAACAAACGCATAAAAAGGTATGACTTCCAAAAATTGGAGAAAAAATACCGGAAAATCATGTCATAACAGCAACATTTGTAAATCACTGGTATCGAATAAGAAATACACCCCCATCAGTTCGCCAGCGTTCAGGGGCTCATGTCTTCTCACCCCTATAACAAAAAAACAGACACGCTTTCCCATTCTCGCACAATATGTCCACGATATGCGCGTATCGCTATTATAAAGACCTCCATTGAAAAATACCGTATTGGTGGCATGCGCAATGTTTATGAAATTTAATTCCTGTGAACTTTCCTTTTCTTTGAATGGAATTGTATATGTGATTTAATTCAGGTTTTTATTATTGTTATGTTCTTTTGGGTTAAAAATACAAACCAGGTTTACTCCTTTACTGCTTTTTTTTTTTTTTTTGAGGGGGGGGGGGGGGCGTTTTGGGGGGGCAAAAATGCGTTTTGCCCCCCCCCCCCCACTTTTTTGATTGGGGGGGCAGCTGCCCCCCCTGCCCCCCCCCCCCCCCCCACTTCCGGCGCCTATGCTGATGCATTAAAGAATGTCATTGCTCAGAATGTGGAGTGTCCTGTATGTCTGAATACCTTCACCGATCCCAAAATCCTGTCTTGTTCTCACACCTACTGCAAGGCTTGTCTGGACAACATATTGGAATGCCATGGTAACGACCAGATGCTCCGATGCCCTGTCTGCAGAGCTGCGACACAAGTCTTAAACCAAGATGTCAGCAAATTACCGACAAATCTAGCTTTGAAGTCTCTCATAAAGGACGTGAAGAATCAATATCAGTTTTGCACGGATTGTGAATCCGAGAACAAACCCCAAGCTGTTGTCTACTGTCAGGAATGTGGCAAGTATTTCTGTATCGCTTGCCATAGCAAACACTCTCAGCGGCCAGACTTTATCAGTCATAAGGTCTTAGCCATGAGTGAGATTCTATCAGGGAAGACGGCAGCACGTAGGTACCGCAAATGTAGAAAACACCCCGAAGAGAATGAGGAGTGTTTCTGTTCCGACTGCAGGAGATTTGCCTGCTACAGGTGTGTTGTCATGGAGCATACAAACGAAAGACATCGGGTCATCGATGCAGCTCTTTATGAAAGCAGCCATGTGAAGAGTATCGAGGACCTCAAATCCAAGGCGGACAAGAAACGCTCATGCTTTCAGAAATACGTTGATTTCATTGATGAACAGAAAGAGCGTGTGAGCAATGTTCGGAAGCAGTGTACAGATGATATCAACATAGCATATGAAGAATCAGTCCGGCAGTTGACAGAGAGGAAAGAAATCCTCATTGGTGAAGTCAAGGGTAGGACCGAAGGAGTAGAGAAAGAACTGGACGAAATGAAGAAATCGGCTAAGGAGCACATCACTCACTTGACCACCATAGCTGATGTGGTAACCAGAAAGACAAAGATACCATTAGATATGGATGCTTTGGCTGCACACGACACTCTATGCCAAGACTTACAAGAGGCTTTAAAACATGAAGATCCTGACCACAAGCAGCCGATGCAATCGAGCAAGAAAGGAAATAGTGTCAGTTTTAAGAGAAACGTTGGAATGGACGAGCTAGGTCTTGGTAAGATCCTAATTGTGGTTGACAAGAACATTGCTTTGCCTACTAAGAATAGCATGAATGCCATGGTTGGTACACCAGACGGTAGGATGGCAGTGGGATGTTGTAGAGGTGGCGTGGAGATCTTCTCCGCTAATGGTCAGCACCAGCAGACAGTTTTCAAGAATGTTGAGATTCGTGGAGTAGGTTTCCTCTCTGATGGATGGTATGTTATACTAAATCTCTCAAACAACATCACACTGTACACACCACAATACACAAAGTTGAATGTAATGTTTGAGACTCTGAGTGACGATGAAGGTGGATATTCTGACCTCACTGTAGACAATGATGATCGGATCTATGTTAGCTACAGGAAAGCCAAGAAGATCCAGGTATTCTCACCAGCAGGTGGGAAGGCGATCATGAAGATAACATGTGATGGGTATATACCTCATCAGATTACTTGTTATAATGATCACCTGATCATCAATTCCTCGGAGACAATACGACTGATTAACAAACAAGGTGTTGTAAAATATAAATTAACGAAATCAGGTCTTTACGTACACGCTGCTGTGTCTCAAGCGAATAAAGTCCTGATAGCTGTCGTGAAGCGCAATGAAGATTTGTTCAGCTCCTAAGTTGATGAGTACACTAACGAGCTGAAGCATATCAAGAACCTCGTTACTGATTACAAGATTGAGAAGCCCGATAGAGAGTGGTATTGTCTCCATCAGTACCGATCAGGAGAGCTCGCTTTCTGCACTACTGATAGACTCTATATATTCCACCAAAAGTAACGGATGAGTCCTCCATTTCTTGCACTGTATGATACTATTGTCTTCATGACCGTATACGTAGGAAGAGGGGGGAAGGGGTGCGAAGTGTGTGACAAGACCTTTATTTTGATAAATACAGGTACGCTGGAAAATTAGAAATAACATAATATTTGGTTTAAAAATTGCCCCTCCTCTCCTTTTTTTTCTTCAAAGGCTTCTAAAAAGCCTTGTGTTTCTGTGAGTTCATAAAGTGTATAAACCATCCAGTGGAATCGGTTATATATTTAACGAGGTGAAATGGAGTGTTGGTGACTTTTTTTAGAAATTGCCAGATCAAGAAAAATTATTGAACCTTTCTAAAATATATAGAGTAACCTTTCTTTTAATATACTTCAGATGTTTTCATCTTTCAAGATTTTGTTGTTGATGAATGATTATGACTCTACATGCAAATCTGACCTTTTTTGTAGCTGTGGTAAAGATAATGATGTAGACACACTATAATTATGGACTCAAGGATTATTTTACAGTAGAGATAATCATCCTAGTTATGGAAAATATGTGATCGTAGAAGGCATTTCAGTCCACCGTCCGATCGATCAACCATGCAACATAAAAGTTATTTCTTACTCAAAATCATGAGAGGAAATGCCACTTTGTCAAAATAACTTCTACTTCATACGATTTCCCGAGTTTTAAAAGACGACCTATTCACTGTATGATATATGTTGTAAAAATATTGTAACACCAAATGTCAAATTAAGTGTTTATGTTTTAATTTGATATACTGTGATATCTTGTTTTCTGTTTTCCATGTTTTCTTTACGTCTGGCAAACTACTGTACATGGGAGAAATGGCATAGAACTTGTCTGAAATACCCGATTCATTTATTCACTTTTTGGAGTTAGTTCGTTTTGTCTGTGTTTTCATTTAATTTTTAATTTCTGTACTTGACATATTGCTGATAAAAATTTGGGTCAATTCTATCTAAACTCCCAAAAAATTATAAAAGAAAGGACTTATGACCTATTTCAGTGAAAGCAGAAAAATGAGAGAAATTGGTTTCAATATTTGTTATGACAAAATCAGCTAGTCTCTGTTAGTTTTGTACTAAAGATTTAATTCAACATGACCCCGCCATTTATTTTCCATACATGCATGAGGCCGAAATATAAAATTGTTAACAAATTCTTATAGGGGCTCCTGTGTGAAAAACTAGAAATGGGGACGAACAAAATGAATAGACTTCATTGAAACATAGAGGAACCCTACTTCAAGAATCCACCGGGAATGCTGCTCATTTTAGAATGTTCCTATATATCCATAACTTCTTATTTGTTGTTGACTCTATCAAATGATGTATTTCCTTGACCTTGTTTACCTTGCTTACCATTGCTCATGCTTAAAGTTGAAACTCTAAGCAAATAAATGTCCCTTAATTTGTTACCTACGGCAAGTATATGTTATTTTTAAGTTTTTCAATTACTTAGTATATCACAAAAAAATTCTGTCTACTCGAAATCCTCAATTGAAATGTTGAAAATATCCGCCTCTCTTTGCATAGAAAATCAGTCACGGCGCTGGTCTACTATTTATGACCTCACGTCCGGGAGAGAGTATATTCACGTACCCGGATGTTCCATAGCAAACGTGTGCAGAGTGATACGATTTTCTGCATATTTTTGTTTCAAAGGCTGAAAAGTCTAATAAATCATAATTCTATGTACAATTCTTTACCTTCCCCTAGTACTTCATAGTATTAATATCAATTCCCCTTTTAAAAATTATGACATATACATGCCAACGATGTGCTATTAGTCGATATTTTCACCATGTAATTTTTGTTTTGGTGTTGAAATCGGCCCAGGCACGGAGTGAACAGTAGCTGTCTACCCATGCACAGTTCATTACCATACACTACAGCGATCGATCTCCCGATGGTTTCTTCTTCCTTTTTCCCATGTCTTTCGCCTTCCTTGGCCCTGAAGATCCTTCATCTACCAATTCTGACACCGGTAGTCAGGAGCAAGTCTTTGTTAGTTGTTTTTCTTAGCTGGCAACGTCGCTTTCATTCTCTTGCAATTGCCGATAAACATATAACTAGCGCACGTACGTTCCATCACAAGCAAGCAGCGCCTAGAGCAGCGGCTTGGTCTTACCTCCCGATTCTGCTCGCTTCACGAACGTTCATGCAAGAGAGCCGCATCACTCGCCAAAATATTATAGAGGAAGCGCGCTTGCATGATCTCGTTCAAGTTTGATATTTTACCACATAAAATGTTTAACTGGTACTGTATCCTTTTTTGAGGCAGTCACACACATCTATGATAATTACTATCATAGTTCTAGACCTATTCGTTTTACAAAACTGCTCCTGTACCTTATCTGATGACAATATAATGCATCCGCCTATTCATACGTGCACGATTTAACTTTAATTCCTAAGCAGTAAACTCGTCTTAAATCTCTAGTAAATAGGTGAATATGAGGATATAAAAAGAAATCAGCGACTGGAAAATGTTGCTTCGTTATTCTTCATTCAAATGAAAACAGAAAATCCATCAAATATACTCCTTAACAACAACAAATCTAAGCTCTGACAGGGTAGCATTTACGTAGGGATATCACTGCCATTCACTCTCACTGAGCCCATGACTCCCGTTCGTGACGTCACGGATAGAGGCCCGACTCTACGTGCACTTCCGGGTTTCAGACTTAGATATTTTGGTAGAGTTTACTCGAATAAATTCATTATTCTAAACTTGTTTTGTCGGGTGGACACCATTTGGTGTTATTATGGGGGTTAAAAGCTTTCTATTTATGTAATTATCTCAGTATTTGGGATTGTCTTAGAGTATCAACTTTAATGATTGATTCGAATTTATTCCATTTCATATATCAATTGTTTGCACAATAAACAAATTGTTGACAAAGTAAGTTCAAAATTATAAGATGAAACAGGAACCTACTGGAAAGCATAACTTGTTTTGTAGGTTCCCACGAATAAATAAAATAAATATAATATGGACATATGTCTTAATAATCACAGTAAAATAGATATAATATAATAACATATTTTCATAAACCCTTGTAAAGTGTCTACACAATCGAGATAGACTTCACAGACCTGTCAAAATCGACCATTTCTTTTACATTCTGTATATAAATGCCATTCTTTGTTCAATTTGTTTTGGTCTGGGCATCATTTCACGAGACCGTCAAATTTTCCGATCTTGAAACGCGTGTTAATTATAATATCCGCGATTTTTGTGAACTTGTACTTGTGACGGTTTCGTGAAAAGCTGGTCTGGTGTTTTGTTTCATCTGTGCAAGGAGGAGGAGTTTGTGTGGCGTGTGTAATAACTTCGATTTTCCGTCACGCTGTGCAATTTTATGAACAGCAACCGAAGTGGTCTATTGAAGAAAGATATTTCAGAGGGTTTACCAACTCGGCTTCAAATAAGATATTGATAAACCAAGATTTTAAACAAAATAAATTAACAACATTAAAAGTAATTTAAAAAAAAATAAAGTTATTCTTGTAAAATATTAATCTAATTTGAATTTGTATTTTTTCATTGATCTGTGTTTTATGTCAAACATTGTGATGTGTATTTGTTTGTGGTAGGAGTGTTGTGTATTGTTACCTGTATATAATTGTAATTAGGTACATACATTTAACTGTTAATAATATCTTCTTTATGTCGGCCACTTATAAATGTCACTTCCTCTCTGGCTGCTAGCTTTCAAGCAACTGTGATGTTTTTGTACCAATATATAAACATGTATTCTATTATAATTATGTAACAATGTATAACTCAATGTACATGTCTGTAACTTGAATACCAACTTCCAGATTTTAAAAATATTCACACTGTGTTCGAGTGCCAATCTTACTATGTTATTATCACATATATACAGCTTGGTCATACGCAAGCTATCATGTAATTTTGCAGTACGTTTCCAACCTCCTCACTCTAAATTGATTTTCCCTTTCGTCGTCTATTCTTTTCAGCTGGTCTGATTTTATAGTGCATCAGTCTATAGCACGAACCCGACACAAGGCTATACTTTTAGGATTTACGTATTTTGTATTGTGTCAATAGTGAACATACTCTCAAAATTGCTTTTACATTTATGTATATACACCTGTTTTTTGTATTTAGTATATTATGTTTGTTGATATTACAAATAATGATAGAATGAAAGGAAATAAATGTATTTTCAACTAGATTTAGTTGTTTTTAAGTTTTTGTTTTTATGTTTTATATCACGACATACAAAATAAGATATGAACATATAAACCTAATACTAGGCTGTTTGAATTTAAGACATTTGCCAGAATCAGATTGCGGTTGTCCGTGCCCGAAAAGGTTATTGGGGGGGGGGGGGGCTGCATCCCTCAGCCCCCTGTCCTGTATGCCTATGAAATAGTTGGAAACGTTTGCTTGGATTTGTCCCATAAAAGAAGTTGACGACAACACAAACCGTTCAGTGCAGGGGTCACGGGCACAGAATTGTAAAATACGTAGAATACTTATCCCAATTCACAATGCACACATCGACGTGTGGCCGTTGAACGTGCTGGAAGATACGCTCGATTGCACACGCCGCCATTTTGCTTAGTCCTCGATCTTTTCAGCTCACAAATTTTAAGAATTCCAGCCTTGCCTGTCGTTGAGAAAAAACGGCGAACCCCGGCCCCCCCCACTCAGGTTTCGAAATGACCGCATGCGTGTTGCCAAAATGTCCGGTAAAGGGGTACTTTTAGTGCGACAAAGTCCGGCCCGAGAAATGTAAAAAAAGGGGGTATATTTGACTTTCACCCGGAGATTTCTTTAAAAAGGGGGTGTTTTTCTCTCATCTCTTTGTAATTAAAAAAGGGGGTTATTAAATATCTTGAAGTTGAACATAGAAGAATTGATGAAATCCCGCGATCAGATTTCGGAAATTCCTGCTAGTTTTGAAAGCTCATTCAGGATTATTTCATTATGAAAAGTAAAAACATTGAGTCCCATGCACTCCCGTCCCAGTACGGCGGCAGTACGGACTTCTCAAAATCTGTGTGAGAGAGGGAAAGAGTAGAGTGAGATAACAACAGAACGTATAGTCTGTACGGCGCATCCGCTAGCTGCACGCTCAGCATGCATATCGGGCCAGGCTCGGAATCAAGCCGGGGCATCAAGATGGGGTATGAGGCGTGGGCCCTGCCAAAATTGTCATGATTGCGACGTCTTTGAGCAGGACCCACAGTCTCCTAGTTGTGGATATTGTGGCTGTCTACCTGTGGCTCACAGGGTGGCACATTCAGGTGAGTAGTTTGCCCTATAGTTTGATCGCAATAGTAACACTTTCAAACTCATTTTCCTTCACCCATGAAAATGAATATGTGGGACTTGGATCTAGACCTATGCAGTTATGTACTGCAGTGTAGGCTACCCTAGTTCACACACAGCTGCATTACTAATACTATCCTGGCTGTGTATTAAAGGGATCGTTAAAGGGCCTATCTCACTGAGCGGCGAATGCTTGCGAACGTAGCGAATTTGGGGTTTCGCCAGAGTTTGTAAAATGTTGTAAAAGGTTGCAAGAAAGATCGCAAACAGTTTTCTTTGTTGTAAACAGTTTTTCTTGTCGCAAAGAAATTTTGAACATGTTCAAAATTTCTTTGCGAATCTATTTGTCCGCAAACAGTTGCAGGCGTTTGCAAAACAGTCGCAAGCGTTTGAAAAAACAGTCGTAAGCCTTTGCAAACGGTTGTTAAACGGTTTTGCTCTTTGTTTTCGTCAGTTCTCTGTGTTTCGCCAAAGCTAGCGACCACTTTACCCTATGGTTCCTTTATAAAATCGACCCATTGAGTACCAGTAGTTAGCAAAAGGTCTCAAACGTTCACAAATAGTGGCAAAGGATTGGCAAATAGTTGCTAATCTTCGCAAAAACTGTCGCTAACATTTGCTTACAGTCGTTAATAGTCGCCAACTGCCTTTCGCAAACACTTTCGGAAACATTCGCTCAAATGTTGCTAATTGTCGCTAAACGACACTTAATGTCGCTGATTTTCGCCAACATTCGTCAGAAAAGTTGGCGAATCCAAATTCGCAACGATCGCAAGCATTCGCCGCTCAGTGAGATAGGCCCTACATTTGAGCGAATGTTTCCGAAAGTGTTTGCGACTAATTACAAAGATACATCCACACAATAATTCGATGCAATTACAGTGGGGAAAATGGGCTCATTAGATTTCCCTACGTTGATGACACAATCTTGTTATCTTGCCTGACAACCTTTTACCTCGTAAGGGGGGAACCCCCCCCCCCCCCCAACAAACAAAAATATATATATATATATATATAAAAATAAAAAAAATGTAAACATGACTTGTGATATTGTAAAAGGTCGTTCGGTACTAATATAAATTCAGGGGAACTCCCTGTATAAATTCTGGGTAGACTATCTCTAACAAAATCTCATTTTGCCGTGTTTGAGTATTCAAATGAAGGAGGATTAATGTTATACAAGATGATATCCTATTAAAAAAGTGTGGGGATAATTTGCATAACAATTTTGAGTCAAACATGTTAATTTTTACAATTACAAAAAAAAGGAAAAGCGCCAAGGCCTACTTCTCCATTTTGGGCAAATTACAGATGTAAAATAAAATCTATCACGAGTAGGTGTTATCATCAAGCAGATGACTATTTGGTAGGAGTGTGATTTCGAATGATACAGTTTCGTCATATTTCAAAGATGTATCTCTCTTAGTTCCCGTTGCTATGTTAATGTAATCATTCCAAGGAACCAATATATAATTTGTTCTCAAAAAGGAAATTAGGCTATCGGTCAAATAAGACATGAATGCAGACCTGATTTCAATTGGCAGACATGATTTGCAGTCTGAAACATGTAAATAGTGCACGGTGTGGTTCAGAACTCTTCCCCTACCCCCCCCCCACCCCCTCTCTTTAAAAAAAAAGGGGGGGATGTAGACACACAATTATTGAGGTTTTAAGTTACTGCAATCCCTGTACATGCTAAATAGTATAGTAGGCTAATGGTCACGCCATGTTTGTTTTCCAGTTTCATATGTCGGCATATAAACAACTTTATCAATCTGTCAGTCACGTTTCTGTCATCCCGTTATATCACATTACTTCTCCGCTCCTATCCATTTATAATCACATTGGTACGCAATAGTTGGAATAAAACGCACGTAATCAAGGAGATGAAACACTTTCTGTGGGAAATGGATGAACTGTTCATATATTTTCCCGTGTCTATCTCTATCTACAGTCTGCAGTACTTAGTATGATGAAGATGAACATTTAGAGCAGTACATTTCGCAATTAAAGACCGTCCTTTCGTACTCTCCTAACCTTTTGATGTAAAAGTCTGAACTCTCAGTATCTACAGGGTGTGTTCTTCAAAATGGCGACAACAGAATCTTTGAGCATGATTAACGATACCAACGTTGCGACAGGTAGTGGTGGCCCGACGGGTGAAACGGTTCGAATTTTGACAACTTTTCTCTGCGTGATTTTGAATACGATGGTCTTAGTCGTTATCAAACACCAAAACGATCTCCAAGAATACATGCGAATTCTTTATCAGGTCCTTGCAGTAGCGGATATGCTGTTAGGAATCAGTTGGAGTATTTGGATCATTTTATGGTATTCACCAGCCAAAAGTAAAGAGTTTTGTACCATTATAAGTATGGTGTTTCCTTTCGCGTATCACGTATCTTACATATCCGTAATGGCTTGCCTCTGTGGGGTAAATTTTAATCTTTATCTCCTTGTTACAAGACCACTACGATATTACACGATTGTGACGAGAACAAGATTTTACTTTACTCTTGCGATGACCTTTTTGTGATAATCCTTTGCTGTGGGATATATCTACCAATTCCAGAATCGCCCTTCATAAAGCTCTTGACGGAACGTTGTTTGGCCCAAGATACAAGCTCAAACACGAAATGGACGTCTATAGTTCACACCGGCTATCAAATAGTTCCTATTTGTGCAACACTGATCATTACATCAATGTTGAATTTCCGCATACTACTCATTGCGCGTCACTTGAGAAATTCGGTCGGACACTTTGAAAACCTTCGCAGTACTGTCCCTGTTAACGGAGAGGTGATGACGACGAACTCTCCGTTTAGAGAGCGTGGTCGTGGTAAGGCGCAAGTAAATCCACAAAATGATGACGTACCTGATCACGACGTGAACCGTAATCGACCAAGCAGAAGAGGAATGAAAGGGTTCGCCACCATTTTCTTTATAACGTTCATTTTCTGTGTTGTGTGGACACCTACTGTGATCCTCTATTTAGCACCGTTACATCCTGAGATACAAAATATCTTGGATATTTTGTCAGGATGCTATACGTGGTTAGAGCCCATTACTTACCTCCTGACGAGCTCCGAAGCGAGGGGATTGTGTTTGGTAGCTTTCCGCCACGTTGCTTCAAAACTGACTTCACAAGCACCAATTGAAGACATTAAGGAAGGTGAACTCACACGATAGACCGAATTCAGATGCAGTCTTACAGGGAGTGTTGTTTCACGAGACCTCAAATAGCACGGCCTTTTTAGGGTTAAAACAGAACAAGTTCGTGTACAGGTAACCAGTGGAGTTCCTTATTAAATTAAGGGTGAATTATAGGTTCTAGACCCTAGGCCAAAGATTAATCTAGCAGCACGATTGTGGACAGTTTCAAGTTTCCTTTTGTCTCTAGCACACAAGACAGTTTAGAGACAATTGCAGAATGTATTGATCTGATGGTGAGATCAGGGGCAGATCTGTGATCTTTTAAGGGGGCAATATGCAAACAAAACATTTGACAAGATGAATAAAAAGTAAAGTGTTATCACATATTTCTGTGCCTTGGGGTCGAAATTGTTGGTCTCGTGGGCCTTCTGATATATTTCAGAAGGTCCTCTAGGCCGACATTAAAGGTCCGTGAGCTGTAGCCGTGTCCGACATTTAATAGCACATTTTCTTTCTCACATGTCAATCTTCAAGATCTCTTTAAAAAGACAATTGAAAAAGATTAGATTGATATTTGTCAGTGAAAATCGAATTTCAAGAATATGGATAATATAAAAAATATGGAATACTTCATACATTTTTTATTTCAGTATTAAGATCCAACCGAGCCATTTTAAGATCAAACTTTGATTTCAGTTTATGAAACGGAAGCTGTTCGCGATCCAATTAGATTTGAAAAGGCTATATATAGCCATTTACATTATCATACGTCTCTTATATCGCAGTGGATTATGATATCAACGCTGTCATTGATGTTCAAAAAGGATATATGTACACTTCCACTCAAAATTCCCATTTACTACTATTTGCTAATCAAATTGACAAACAAACTATCCGAAGTCATTTCGACCAGTATCGTGAACAGCTAAGGACGTATACAATTATTACCAATGGCGATTTCAGGTTGAGGCGGCACAAACACGAAACTGGAATCGAATTGCAGCACGAAACATCGTTCCAGGATTTCGTGAAGATTGATGTGCCTCTAATTTCCCTCTGACGCTTCGAATTTTGTCTGTGAAATTACCAACAAGTCAACACTTATTTCTTTTTTAAAAGGACTGTGAAGGGCTTTCATCAAGCACCTTTCTTAAAACATGGCGACCGCACCCACAGGAGCTGAAAACTCGACCGGCAACATCGTAGTACTCCACCGTGATCATGACATTTTGCTTATGTTCTGCTACGCAGTAACCATGGCACTGTCCATATGTGTCAACTGTATCACACTAGTCGTCATTCATTACCAGAAAGAGCTTCAAGACTACATGAAAGTTCTTTACCAAATTCTGGCAACGTCGAACCTTGTTTTGAGCATCAGTTGGAGCATTTGGAGTATCTTATGGCTGTTATCCGCCAATGAACGTGATGAACAGACTTGTACAATCATTAGTATGATGTTTCCTTTTGTATATTACACTTCGCTTTCATCCGTGATGATCTGTTTGTGCGGTATCAGTTTGAACCTCTATCTTCTGGTGACAAAGCCGCTGAGATATCACACGTTCCTCAGATCACTAGGAAACGATTTCTCTTTTCATTGGTATCCATGTACCTTCTGAGCTTCGCGGCACATGGGATCTACCTACCCTTTCCCAATTCTCCATTCCTAAGAGACGAAATTGAATTTTGCCTTGGTCGTGGAATCTCTTCATGGAAGTCTACAGTGGACAAATTTTACACCGTTTTTCCTGTATGTGTAACCCTGATCTTCACCGCACTGATTTACGTTCGTTTGCTCCTCATCGTGCGTCAGAAGATGAAAGCGGTTGCCAATAATTTAAGGGTCGTCCGACTTAACAGCACCGTAAAGGAAGTCGGTATCGAGAATGGTGTGGGTGGTGGTTGTCATGAACTTGATCAGCCGCAGAATAGGATCGGTGTAAACCCTGATGAAAACCTTAATCGCCCACCACAAGTGCGGTTGAAAGGGTTTATTACCGTCATTCTTATTACGGGGTCTTTCTACATCGTGTGGATACCGTACATAATTCTCCACACAAGCTCAGATTTCATCATTATCCTGGACTTGGTTGCAGGTAGCAGCACGTGGGTTCAGCCGATAATTTATCTCCTCACCAACCCCGAAGGCAGGAAACTATGCTGGAAATTTATCAATTTTAACAAATAGTTGAATAGTGTAACTAATCAGCAACTAAACAGCATTTGACTTCTTGTTATTAATTAAGATAATATTTTATCAAATTATATCTTCGCCTGTAATCTTAATATTGTTGATTTTTTTCAATTAAGTATTGTATTTAGATTCTTCTTGTTTTGCAATATTTTCTTAACTGATGTAATTGAGTTACTGTAGCTAGTCCAATGTTATATAAGATATATGTTTGATATTTTGATATTTGTTAAGCGCATACAGATGGCAAAATATTATCCTTTTTGTTTTACCAAAGATTAAATATTAGCTAATATTTTTCAACAAGGCTTCTATCGAAGTATCCATATTTTCAAGCTGCCATCTAGTGGCAAATTTTATAGCAAGTGGAGGAAAATTTATGTTGACCAACTGTAGTATGTTGGATAATAGACGTCTGCATCTATTTATCATTGGAGACAAAGTTTATATCAAATGTTTCCTTTTACTATATTAATCACAAATAAACAAGCTACAGCAAGCACACACATTGATCTGTGTACCATACAAATGCCAACATGTGTATCTAAAATACACAGGTTTAACATTGAATAGACAAACAAAATATTTCATTTATTAATTTGAAAGGTGGTCGGATGTGGGCGACACATACACTTAATTTGAAGTATGTTTCAACAAATTTTAAGTTTTAAAAGTGAAAATTACATACAGCCAGAACTAGGCACTTATGCATGTGTTATTCACAATGTATTTTTGAGCTTTTTTGTATGCATAAATGAAGAACGTAGAAAAGTTTGTTTATGGTATTTTATGTTTACGTTTATTAATCAAATATGTTGGTTAACAAAATACAGATTATTTGGTACATTTTAATGTAACCAAATTCAGTTATGCATTTGAAAAGGATCAGAGTACAGTTTTTTGTATAACTTACACTTAACTTAGTATCCCCACTGTTATGCTGTCATCTACTGGCAAGGCGATGACGATCAACGAATACGATAAACCATGTAAATTACTTAAAATATGAATCTCTCATTTTGGTTTTATTGAGTACGGGAGGCTACAATACAATACTCTCAGGACTTTATTTCTCAATCTGTGGAGTGGTAAGGATTGATCAACATAGCTCTGAGAGAGTATGGACTTTATCTACTCAAGAATAAACCATATTGTCACAATCGTTTCATGAAAAGGGGTAAGAATAAAGATTTTGTTCAAACTTTATGGGCAACAGTTTTATTTCATATTCGTGTTATATTATTCAAGCTGTTCCGTTATATGTTTTTTTTATCCTTAATCATGCTAATAAATGACTCATTGAACGTTCTAACTTTAACTTGTTATGATTGAACGGCCTAACTATCCACGTTCATAAAAGTGTGTGACATATAGTCAAATTGTATGATAAATATTGACTTGTTGATTGATTAATCGATTGATTGATTGATTTAATGTATTGGTTGATTGACTGATTGGTTTATTCGTTTGTTGATTGGTTTGGGGGTTGGTTAGTTGATTGATTGGTTTATTTGTTGATTGGTTGGTTGGTTGATTGATTTAATGGTAGGTTGGTTGATTGATTGTTTGATCGATTGATTGGCTAGTCTTTTTCATTGGTTGTTGTTGCGTGTGTTTTATTGGTGGGTTGGTTGAATGATCAATTGGTGTATTGGTTGGTTGGCTGGTTGATTGATTGATTGATTAATTGACTGTTTTTTGTTGGCTGGTAAGATTTCTAAGATGATATTAATTCTATCGACCCCCCCCCCCTAGGGGTAGGAGAGAACAAACATATTTAAAACAATGTTTTAACAGTCCGAATGGCCGAATTTCTTTTCATTTTGATGACTTCAGAACCTTGCAGTACACAGCAATACTTATATGCTACATGATCAACTTTTTCTGATCGATCCCACACCATTTCTTTCACACTGCAATCGCATGACCAGAACTCAACTTTGTCTTTCAGTCTAGAAATGAAGAGGGCCTGTGGTCATGACAATATACATGTACGATAGTTAAATAATGATGCTGTTTACACATAAGGTCCCCTGGTATATATCTTTACTTTATTTTTAGAATGTGGAAAGGTTCCAGATAAGATGAAAAAAGCGAAAGATACAACAATTCATACAAAGGGACCAAACCGATTTCGGTTATGCCAGTGCTAGCTAAAGTATTTGAAATAACGAATGGGCGATTAAAACAGTTTATAGAATCAAATTTAAAAAAATACCATCATCAATTTGGATTTCCTGAAAGACTGCAGCACTAAATTATCATTGACAAACTTGTCCAAAGTAATTTTTAATGTAATAAATGACGGTCAAGCTACACTTGGATTTTTTTTCTTCAAATAGGCGTTCGATTTTATTTTTCATGGATCTTTATCATATGCTTGGGTAGGCTACTAGTGTGTGCTTATGACAGGAGTTCTATCTTTCAGGAGAAGTAATTACTAAACATCACCGCATTGACTCGATTCATTATGAATGTACAATCATCTCTCCTTGTCCATTATTTGCATGGATAATGCACACCCCACGTCTTGTCACACGCAACGGAGCCAAACTGTCATAAACAAGTCTAATATACATCTCTCATTTTCGGATGTATATGACGGCATGGTCTCACAACGTTGACCTCAATATATATATATTCATGTCAAATAATTGAGTGGCTCTTTGAAGGAACTTAATTGGATATTGGTCCGTTCATTTATGTTATTAGGAACGTGCAGGTTTCTGAAGGTAATTACTTGGATCAGCACTTTTTTCGGATGACACTTCCATTATGTCTCTTCCTTCTGCAGTGGCGTGACATGGGACAGGTCATTAATTGGGGGCAGGACGTGGGGTGAGGCCATAATAATGTATTATTTTCACATTCCCTTTCCCGCCTCTACTTTCTCTCTCTCTCTTTCTCTTACATTCTCTTTCTCTACATCTCTCTCTCTCTTTCCTTTCCCTCTCTCTTTATTGTTAGATTTAGGGCACGTGGCCCGTACACTCCTTATCTAAGCCTCTGTCATCCTGTAATCATTGTCATGTAGTTTCATGTATTTTGCCATGCGCAGTCTTATTCCAGTTTGATCAGGATTTTCTAACATATAATATATAAACCATGATTTTTTAAAAGGTAGCATAATTGGGGATCATAAATGCAGATTGACAACACTAATCAGAGACTTCAGGTATGGATGATGTATTGTTATTGGATACTTTAAGAGCACAGATATCCACAACTCAAGGTGCTGAAGGTGCTCCAATATTACTCGGGCCCTCGCTAGGCTACCACAGAGTTCAAGGAATTTCTCCCAACTGGCATCTATTCAACACCTGTATGGAGAGTGTCCAATGTAGATTGGTGCCTTTCCACAGACGCTGGTGCCGACAATCTGTCTGTATACTCACATAAAACAAATTGGAGCATCTCCCTCAATGTGGAATAATTTCTGGTATTCATCAGTATAATGCTTGGAATCATAGGGTTTTATACTGAGTGATTGCATTAATTGGTGACATTGTGGAAATTGACAATAAAAAGCGATACAATCTCAGAAAAATGGCAGATTCGAATCACTTTGGAATGAAACGGCAAGGGAAGCTGAACATCTAGATCCTAAAATAGTGTTCTTCTTAATTGTATCTCTCGTTCTCTCCTCTCTTTTGAATGGAGCTGTACTCATTGTCATCTATCATCAGCAAAATCTCCAAGATTACATGCGAGTTCTCTACCAGATTTTGACAGCATCTGATTTGATCTTGGGAATTACCTGGAGTCTTTGGAGCATGCTCTGGTTTTCGTTCAGTGACCACAAGACATGCTTGGTCGCCAGTATGGTTTTCCCGTTCCTGACTTTCGTTGCGCTCTGGTCCGTCATGGCATGCCTTTGCGGTATCAGCTTCAACCTCTATCTCCTAGTCACAAGGCCTCTCCGCTATCACACAATCGTAACCAGAAAAAGATTCTTCTGTATACTTGCAGGCACTTACTTGGTGATAGTGCTGGCTTGTGGAATCGTATTTCCGGTCCCAGAATCACCCTTAATTATCCTCCTCGTAAAGCAATGTCAAAGTAAGCTAATGCTGCAAAATTCGGTGACGAGGATCGCCTATGCTTATGAAGTTTTCCCTGTATGCGCAACGATATCTTGTACAACGGTCATTTATGTAAAGTTACTGTTCATTGCAAGGCAGAAAGAAAACGAGGTTGAAAACATAAAAAGACCCCGCGATAATGTTGCCGGAAATGTGGGGATAGACCAAAACCTTGCTCAGCCGCAGATTCGAGCCGACCTGAATACTGGTTGCAACGCGGTACGTCGACATAGGAGACGATTCAAAGGATTGGTGACGATCCTTCTTTTAACGTTTTCTTTATGCATTGCATGGATGCCTTTCCTGTTCACCAGAATCAACATGAATACAACATTGATGACTATTTTTAATTTTTTCCAGTTATGTTACACCTGGATACAGCCCATCGTGTACTTGTTGACGAATCCTGAAGCAAGGAAGCTATTTTTGCAGTTTGTACGGTGTTGGCGAGCTAATGAGCCATTGAACTGAAGAAATTAAATATCGAGGTGTTTGAAAGCGTTGCAACCGTTGAAAGAACAATTTGGTACACGGCTGACAATCTTAAACGAAATAAGCTTCAGTGTTACGAATTAAATTCCGTTTACTTTACAATGTATGTGGCTTAGAATAATCTGTTAGTGGATAAAATGACTCACTGTAATTGTCCTTTCAAAATGATCTTGAAGCTCTTAGGAATTGTGAATCTGGATCGGATTCGCACCATATTCTCATGAATCTTTAAAACCAGATCAATCTCACGACTTCAAAGTCATTTTTTTTACAAAAGAAATATTCGACGCACGACGCCCTACAGATTTCATTGTTGATTAATCATGTAGTAGTAAAAGTAATCAAAATGATAATAATAATCAAAATAACAAAAGAATTAAGTCCATAATATATAAAATTGTGGTTGAATAATCAAAACCTAATAATGTGTAATTACAGGAAATACATCTACAATCTGCTTTCAAGTAAATACAGATATATAATTTGATCTAATTTAAACATGTGACTAAGTGCTTGTTTTAATATTTATATATAGTGTTATCCGTGATTTTGTATCTGAATAAAGATTTATTACCCCAAAAAAAAAATACAACAACAAAAACCTCTATCTTCAATACATTATCATGAGGATTTTGATATCCTACGTATGACGTATTTTCATTAGGGTATTGCAAAAACGTACTCGTATCTTGATAGCTCTATTATAGTCAAGTCAATATTTAGACAGTAGATATTAATGGTTGACTTATAGTTCCCCTTAATTGCGTATTTATTACTTCCTTTCGATCTGCTGTCATATTAAACAATAGTTGATAGATCATTTTAATTTGAAATCATCAAACCTTTCATTGCCTACTATTTTGAAAATATTATCTCACATATGATTGGCCTAATATCTAGCGCCGTATTTCTTTCTGACGTGTACAATAGTGTCCAGAGCTCGATAGGCCTAGCTATATAAGGTCCCCTTTTTCTCAACACGCGGCTAGTTTGACATCAAATTTCGTAAAGGAGAATGGGTAGAAATACCCACGAATAGCAGATCAATTTTCGCTGTACATTTGTCTTTTTGTCTTATCGGATTCTATTGAGCAAAATGGCCTCTGGGAATTCAGTGAATGTAACGATAACGGAAACCCTTGACCCCGAAAGTGCCATCTTCTACATGCTAACTATTGTTCTTTCGGTCATTTCCAATGGTCTTGTATTGTTCGTACTCCGCCGTCAGAAGGAGCTCCACGATAACATGCGAGTTCTCTACCAGATCTTGGCAACATCTGACCTGATAATGAGCATCAGTTGGAGCAGTTGGGATATGATTTGGTTCTCGTTTAAAAACGAACAAACTTGCACCATCATAAGTTTGGTGTTTCCTTTCTTTTACATGGTGTCGATATGGTTTGTAATGCTTGCACTGTTCGCCATTAGTTTCAACCTGTACCTTCTGATCACAAAGCCCCTTCGTTATCCTATGATAGTGACCAGGACCAGATTGTTTGTCACACTTGGATCTGCTGGAGCAACTACGATGCTGGTGTGTGCAGTTTACCTGCCGATTCCCGAATCGCCATTCATTCGTCTCCTAATGCAACATTGCAGAATGAGAGACGTGCGACCAACGGCGGAATGGTCATCGGTGGTGTTTATGTTTCATCTCCTAACCCCCATTCTTGCAACGATGCTCTTCACGACAGTCATCTACATTCGACTCTTGCTGATTGCTTGCCAGAAAGAGAAAACTGTCGCCCATCATCAAGCCCTTGTGTTCGGTAGAATTGAACATGTTGATGCAGAGACACCGAACGTCGTGAAACAACAGACTGGTCGGCCACAAAGAGGACATGGTCCCGACGCAATGAGAAACCCAAATCGCCAACCCACGAGGGGTGCCAAAGGACTCACCACAGTTCTCTTGCTCATAGGGTCTTTCTACATCGTGTGGATATCCTTCATTGCATTTTTCTCACATTCATGGAACCATCGCGATCTCGCCATCCTTGATAAATTCGCAGTCAGCAGTGCATGGGTTCAACCCATAGTATACATATTGACAAACCCCGAAGGAAGGAGGATATGTTTGAAGACCCTTCGGTGTGACCGGGGAGCCCGGCCTTTCGATGTCTAACATTGTGTAATTAAAGTTTGTTTTTTGTACCAATAGTTGTATAACACTGTACGACTCTGTGTCAAACACATCCAGTCATACCAAAATATTAAACAAATTATATTTTGTGTACCAAGTTATAACATTTAACTGGTTATATGAATATAAGAAGAGGCAAGTTGCATTCCGTTATTTAAAACACGAAGTGGAAGAAGTGATACACCTCATGAAGCCTTTAAAAAAAGATGTTGTATTGCCCTTCAGGTGTCAGAACCTGGGTCGGTCGGATTTTTTTTTTTTCTTTTTTTTTTGGTTTCCCCTCAAAACAGCGACCGTCGCCCCAAAAAACTCAAAACCGGGAACGTCGCCTGATTCTCGCTGGTTTCTAGCTGGTGCAGTGCATGGTATATACACGTACACGAGGCTGGGGTCTACTTGTTTACGCTAGCAGGATTTTGAACCTAGGGCAGAAGACGAGTGAGGGTTACAAAATAGTTTGATGATTGTATGCATTTATATCCCATTTAAACAAACAAAGTACATATTTTTTTATTCATTAAACATTTTTTCTCAAAAACAGTTTAAAACAATTGTTAAAAAGCCGACCGTAGATTTTAAGATTTTGGGGTCGGTAGCAAAGGGCAATACATTACCCTTTTTACGCCTAATAACATGTTGGTGATGGATGATGAATTACAATGGTTCTATCAAAAATAAATCGACATTTCAGCCAATGTATAACTCAGCTTTACGATTCATGTTCATATTACACCATCATCTCTTCAGTTGATCTAATCAATGAAGCTATGACGAATTTCCAGATGAAGAAGGAACTTTTCACAACTACAATTTTAACGAAGAGTTAAAAAGATGTATTCACTTCGTGTCCTTTTCCATTAATTCTTTTAGATCTCAAGTGAGCCTTATCTTTTATACTGATATGTTTGAACAGTTCCTCTCTTCATTTTCACATGATATTTTAGATTGAATTTTGTAAGTTTTACTGAGCTTACAGCCTTTGCTTTTGAAATATACTAGGATACTAATGGTCTCTCACTTGAGAAGTTGTTTATATTTTGTATTCAAGGTGTTACATTTTACTTCTTGCAGGAAATGTTATGATATTGTAATCATTTTGGTTTACTGTTCCATCCAGAGGCGGTGTCATTCATGTTTACCCTTGTTGGTCTGTATCTCAGGGCTCGAGTCGATTCTTTCAATATAATTTATGCATCTATCACATCAATACCACTACTCAGAATGCTCTCTGTTTATTTCAGTGAACAAGTAACTCATTATAAATTAAAATAAACAATAACGTTCACAATGAGGCATTCATTTAGTAAAATATTCTAACGGGAGACGGCACACGATTCCATTACTATTCGGGCCTTTGGGTCAAGTTCGTGGGTTGTGGTTGTAGCCGTGTCCGACATTAGCATATTTTCTTCCTCACACGTCAATTTTAAAAATCTGAAAAAGAAATTTTAAAAACCTCCTTTGATTTGAATCAGTGACAGTCGAATTAGAATTATATGGATAACAAAATATATAGATAATAAAGGGATTGCTTCATACATTCTTTAAATCAGTATTAAGATCGATCGATCGATCCATTTTAAGATTAAATATTGAATTTAATTTATGAAACAGACGCTGTTTCCAATCCAATTTAGATTTGATTCATGAAAAGGCGGGTCAATTACATGATCATCCGTATCTTATATTACAGTGAATTATGTCAATTGGTCCATGACAACAACGCTTACCTGGATGCTAATAAATGATATTATGTACAATTCCACTCAGAATTTGCAATTTTGGATTGCTAATCAAATTGTCAATCAAAGTGTCCGAAGTCAAATCGCCAAGTATCGTGAACAGATAAGGACGTGCACCATTACTACCGATGTCGTTTTCAGGTTGAGGCGGCACAAACACAAAACTGAATTTGAACTGCAACACGAAACATCGGATTCTTTCAATAGACAAGGCGTGGTTCCAGGATTTCGTTAAGATTGGTGTGTTTCCTAATTTCCTCTGACGCTTCTGAATTTGAACTGCAGCACGAAACATCAGATTCTTTCCGCCGACAAGACGTGGTTCCAGGATTTCGTTAAGATTTTATGTGCTTCTACTATTCCTCAGACGCTTCTGAATTTTGTTTGTGGAAGAAGGCTATCATCAAATCGACACTCTTTTTTAACAGGATTGCGATGCGCTTACATCAAGCACTTTTCTAAAACATGGCGACTGCACCATCAGGAGCCGAAAACGCGACTGACAACATTACAAGATACCATAGTGATCATGACATTTTGGTTTTGTTTTTTTACGCTGTAACGATTGCCCTGTCCATTTGTTTCAACTGTATCGCACTAGTCGTCATCCATCACCAGAAAGAGCTCCAGGACTACATGAAAGTCCTCTACCAAATTCTGGCAACGTCGAACCTTATTTTGAGCATTAGTTGGAGTATCTGGGGTATCTTATGGCGGTTATCTGCTATGGAACAGATTTGTAGGGTCATTAATATGATTTTTCCGTTCCTATATTACACTTCACTTTCATCTGTGATGATCTGTTTGTGTGGAATTAGTTTGAACCTCTATCTTCTGGTGACAAAGCCGCTGAGATATCACACCATCCTCACCCGGAAACGATTTCTCTTTTCATTGGCATCCATGTACCTTCTGACCTTTGTGGTACATGGGATCTATCTACCTTTTCCCAATTCTCCATTCATAAGAAACACAATTGAGGATTGCCTGGGTCGTGAAATCCCTTTGTGGACGTCCATAGTGTACAAGTTCTACACCGTTTTACCTGTATGTGTAACTCTGATCTTCATCACACTGATTTACGTTCGTTTGCTCCTTATCGTGCGCCAGAAGATGAAAGCGGTTGCCAATAATTTAAGGATTATCCGACTCAACAACACCATCAACGAAGTCGGTGTCGAGAATGGTGGTGGTGATGGTTGTTGTCAAGTACTTGATCAGCCGCAGAATGGGATCGGTGTTAACCCTGATGAAAACCTTGATCGTCCACCACAAGCGCGATATAAAGGGTTCATTACGGTCATTCTTATTACGGGGTCTTTCTACATCGTGTGGATACCGTACATTATTCTCTACACAAGCCCAAATTTCCACTTCATCCTGGACTGTTTTACAGAAAGCAGCACGTGGATTCAGCCGATAATTTATCTCCTCACCAATCCCGAAGCCAGAAAGCTATGTAGGAAATTTGTCCGTTTTAACAAATAGTTGAATAGTGTCTTACTAAACAACAACTAAATAGCCATTCACACTATGTTATTAGATACGATAATATTGTATCACGTTATACTTAATCCTTTAATCTTAATTTTGTTTGTTCTTTTCGATTAAGTATTGTAATTAGAATCATTTTGTATTGCCATACTTTCTTAACTGATGTAATTAAAGTAACTGTAGATTTTTTTCAAATGTTAGTTATCAAGATATAAGTTTGTTCTTTTGCTATTTGTTAAATGTATGCGCTATATTATAAGCCTGGCATTGTTATTATCATAGTGTAAATGTGAAGGGAAAAAAAGAACAGCATGATGCATGATGCGACACTTTAACCCCCTCCCACTCCGTTCCCACACACATGCACTCGTCCACACCCACGCGCGTGCGTGCAAACACACACACATGCACACACACACAACGCACATACACGCACACACACTCACAAACACACGCACATGCCCACCACACGACGACACTTTCAAATACACAATGTTCCTAGCCTCCTCAGAATATCCAAAATCGGAGGGACAGAATAATATTAATCAAAACAGAATAAATAATCAAAACGAGGCTACAATAATCCAATGTTAAAAATTAATGAAAACTTCAATTGTTCCCAAATCTGTAAATGTAAGGCTAATTTCCTCCCCTTCCTGCAAAATTGTTTTCTTTTTCCCTAAATTAAACAATACGTTTTGAAAACCTACCAAATAATAAAAAACGATATTACGGACTTTTCCCTATATATCCAATATTTCATCGCAAAAATAATTGAAGATTGTATCTTTCTTAGTGGGAATTACCAGTTAACCCTAATTGAATATCAACCCAATCGACATACCTTTAATAATTGCCTTAGCTCAAATTTAGCTATTAAATTCTGCCAAAACCTTGAACATGTACACACTCCCAGAAAAAATGTCAATATGTTTCAATATTTTGCTAATAAAATCAGTACACGTTTTTATTTCAAAAGTGGCATCCATTGGCGTGTTAATAAGCGTGATGATAAGCGTGTCAATAAGCGTTCTATATTGCTTCATGAAGCAGTTTATATTAAATTTCTCTAAGTCTGTTAACAAGAGTCAATGATTTATTCTTTCTTTCCAGAATTTCCTTATTAAAGTGCACGTTTTGATTTCAAAAGTGGCGTCAATTGGCGTGCAAATAAGCGTGTTAATAAACGTTTCAATAAGCGTTCTTTAGTATATATTGCTCCATGAAGCAGTTTATATTAAATTTCTCTAAGTCTGGTAACAAGAGTTACTTTCCTAGGCCTATTAAATATATCCCTACACACGTATGTAAAGACGGAATAACACACACACACACATACACACACGCACGCAACACGGTGTCAATAGAATCTTGCCATATAAATATGGCCACTGAAAGAAGGAGTTTTACTTTAAAGAGAGTCAATGATTTGTATCTTTCTTTCCAAAATGTCCTCATTAAAATGCACGTGTTATTTCAAAAGTGGCATCAATTGGCGTGTTAATAGTAAATTAACCATAATAACCATCCATTCGGTCATTTTTCATATGATATCTTTCCCTACTCTCTGATTTTATTTTCCCGTCATTTAATACCGTCGCCACGTTTTCTCCCAATTCGGTGTCCAGACTTTATATTTCTATACAGGAGAGTAGTTTGTTCAATGACATATAACTCTTTCGTTGATTTGATGAGTTTTAATTGCTGATTCAGCCTCTGATTCCGCCAATGAAGTGGGCCTCCCATCACTCTATTTTCTTTCAATTGCTCTCTTTTCCGTCGCTTTCGTCTCCGATTGTATTATTTTCATTCTATTTATCACCGCACTTAATAAAACTAAAACTGAATATTCCCCCCTTCGATCAACCGTAATTTACTTTGGCCGCCACAAAGAAAGTTGGTTTCCCTTCATATTATTATATCCTGGTCATTTCATTACTGATAACTTCCTTTTTACCTTTCGTTTGAGTTGCCTTTCCTTTTCTTTTTTTTTTCTTCTTCTTTAAACAAAAACAAAAACCAAACGGCATTTTATACGTACCTTTCTTTGTATAATGACCTAATATTTCTGCTGCTTCTGAGAGACAGGCAGAGGCTAAATGTATCAAAATAAATGTTAGAGGAAATTGATTTGCCAAAGTGGTAACTCAATTCCTAATATTTGAATTATTGCATCGGGAAGGTAGTAATGGCGCTCCTACAAAATTAATTCACGGTCAGCAACCAGTAGCCATTAAAAGGAGGGGGCAGAAAGTTGTTTGTGTTAATACTTTGTTTAGTGCATTATTATATGATCCAAATTGACAGGGGGCAACAAAAGATAATCTGACGTACAAGGTAACGATACAGTTAGCGAAGGAAAATACAAACTGAGCTTTAAACTATTAAAAAAGAAAGCAGAAAATTCATAGAAACATGTTGGTGAAACTTTGAAACGAAATCGGACATACGTTGAGAAATAATGAATTTTTGAAAGTTTTAATTACTATACGTAAGGGATCTTCAAAATGAGTGTTTCAGCAGTGTCAATGTGACGAAGTACGGGGAAACTTTCCCATCATTCCAACATACAAAATGGCTGAAATGTAAATGATTTTTCTCAAAAAGTAAGATTCAAGAAGGTCTTTTCTTTTAGAGAACTTTTAGTAAGCTGCTACCCACGATATATTTTGAGACATGCCCCAAGGGAGCAGGCGCTTAGGGGAAAAACAGAAATTCACTATATTTTAGTACACGACAAAGGGAAAGTTGTCCGTAAATACGTCACAGTCCACTAACACTTTCGATTCGCATATATTTAGTGATCTCATCTTTCAAACACTCATAACTTTCCTATTATGGGTCCGATTTAATATACTTAAATCAGGAGTAACTGATTCTTAGTCTCCATTCCCGTAAGATGTCACCAGCAAAAAAAACTTTTCGGTCTAGTGCAAATTAAATGAGTTTAAAGAACAGAATTGGTCCTAGTTCGGTACCCTGAGGGACTACGGCTCTCGTTTGACAGATAGCACCGATACCGGACATGGCACTATGGATGCTGTCGGTGATGAAATTAGTAATAAGTGGAAACAAAATTGTATCTTTTTGTATTCATGTGGCTATTAGGTCTTTAATTACTGAAACATTTTCGTTTATGAAATTGTAGAGTTCGAATTATCACGGTAAAGGCCAGTGGAGTTGCATTATGTATCTTTTATTAACCTTTTAGTTTTGTTATTATCTTGCCACAAACTAAGCTGCTAAATGATTCATAAGTTCGATACAGTTAGAATCTGATAGAGTTCTCTATCAGACTCTAGGCGTATCGAACTCTCAATAATTCTTGAACCTCTTTTTGATGTCTAATAACAAACAAGACAACCGCATTAAAAATCACGCGCAGGAAAACTGTCGAAACATTAAAACATTAAAACCGCTGTTGGTAGTGCCCACTAGGTTTAAACTTTCTTTGGTCGCCATATTACGAAATACACTCATTCAAATTTAAAACGAAAACAAGCAATGTTATGAAATGAAAAAGGGTGTTAACAAATTCATAGTGGAGGGGTTTCGGCCGATATAGGCTCAGTGACATTGAAGAAAGTATTGGGGGATATTGCCAATTAACGATTTGAAGAAGATAATTTGAATAAATGAACAGTAATGAACTTTGCAGCAGAACTAGTATACTCTTATTTTGCTCATAGCAATAAAATGACGCGAACATGCAACTTATGTTCCCCAGTACGCGCAAAATAGTACGTATAGATTGGTGTTTTTTTTTGGAATTCGATATCCTTCCACCCCCTCCCCCTACTCAATACAGACCTACGACCATGTTGATAATGACTTTCTTTCAATCGTTATCAAGACAACTATTTATCGATGAAAGAAATGTGAACAAATGACTAATGGAACCTCCTAATGCATTATTTACATTACCTTGGGTCCTTTTATTGGCCAAATAGGTAGTGATGACCATTTATAGCATCGCCTACCAGTAACTTTCATCTAAAGACTTGAACCATTAGCATGAGTAAAGCACTTATTTAGTCGGACGTTGGTGGCATTTGGACTTTGAAATCATTCAGATAAAGATCACTGAAATCACATGATCAAGTGTTTCATTGACAAAAATGAATTTCTATGATTAAAGTAAAAAAAAAATGCTGTATTGATGTGAGTGATTTTTAACATAAGGAGCTAATATGTTACAAACTAAAATACATTTCATTGACTACACTATACAGATGTCAATACACCACAGTCATGATTCAACGACTATAATGAAATCAACATGTTTGCACCATCTACGTCCCGTGTATCAAGAAAAGAAGTGGTCCAAGCTTGGTACCCGGTGGGACGGCTTCTGCGGCGCCCTCTTCATATACTCGGACAGAAATGAATGGTATCGGACACGGAATTCTCTATGCTATCAGAAAAAACGAAATTCTGACAACTAGCATGATTATTAAACTATATCATAGCCGACGTTAGTGATTGATACGTTTGTATAGTATGTTTGTAAAGCACTTAGAGACATTTGTATTGAGCGCTGTATAAATATAATATTATTATTATTATTATTTAGAATTGTTTTAAAACCTTTCAACCATCAGCTATCTCACGGGCATTTAATTTCTTCGTCGTTATCAATCATTTTGTAACAAACCTATCGATCTTTTAAATGTATCAAGTGAATTCTGAGACACTTCCTAAAATCCATAAAGCACATTCTTCTTGCCTCAGAGTTTGTTAGGAGGTAAATGATGGGCTGCACCCATTAAAAACCACGAAATCGTGTCAAAGACATTAGTCAAAGCCGGTGACAACGGTTTCACATAGTAAATTATACGAGGTGTCCGGACCATACAGAAACTGGCCGTCGATAGTAGAATTGTGGCAAATACTTTCATCCCTCTCCTGCGTCGACCACGGTTCATCTTGTGATCAAGTAAGACATCGATTTGAAGATTCCCTGGCAATCTTCTAGATTCATGATGTTGAAATTGCGCGGATTAATGTATGCACGATTGATTCGGACAGTAGGGCGAGGGTGTCCTAAAGGTCCGGCTTCATGCAGGGAAGGGTTTTAAAAAGGTCAGGTGATGCGTCAACAAGTTACCTCTGTTTTAAAAGACTGTATCTTTATTGGTCTATTGTGTGCGTTCCCCTCCCCTAATGTCTTCAATTGGCGCTTGTGCAGTCGGTCAGTCTTGAAGCAACTTGGCGGAAAGCTACCAAACACAATTTCCTCGCTTCGGAGCTCGTCAGCAAGTAAATAATGGGCTCTAACCACGTAAAGCATCCTGACAAAATATCCAAGATATTCACTACCTCGGGATGTAACGGTGCTAAATAGAGGATCACATTAGGTGCCCACACAACACAGAAAATGACCGTTATAAAGAAAATTGTGGCGAACCCTTTCATTCCTCTTCTGCTTGGTCGATTACGGTTTATGTCGTGATCAGGTACGACATCATTTTGTGGATTTACTTGCGCTTTACCACGACCACGCTCTGCACGAGGAGAGTTCGTCGTCATTATAACATCATTAACAGGGACAGTACTGGAAAAGTTTTCAAAGTGTCCGACCGAATTTCTTAAGTGACGCGCAATGAGTAGTAAGCGGAAATTCAACATTGATGTAATGACCAGTGTTGCACAAACAGGAACTATTTGAATGCCGGTGTGAACTATAGACGTCCATTTCGTGTTTGAACTTGCATCTTGGGCCAAGCAACGTTCCGTCAAGAGTTTTATGAAAGGTGACTCTGGAATTGGTAGATAAATACCACAGCCAAGGGTAATCACTAAAAAGGTCGTCGTAAGAGTAAAGTAAAATCTTGTTCTGGTCACAATCGTGTAATATCGCAGTGGTCTCGTAACGAGAAGATAAAGATTAAAACTTACCCCACAAAGGCATGCCATTACGGATATGTAAGATACGTTATATGCGAAAGGAAACACCATACTTATGATGGTGCAAAACTTTTTACTTTTGTCTGGTGAAAACCATAGAATGACCCAAATGCTCCAACTGATTCCCAACAGCATATTCGCTACTGCGAGGACCTGATAAAGAATTCGCATGTGTTCTTGGAGATCGTTTTGGTGTTTGATAACGACTAAGACCATCGTATTCAAAATCACGCAGAGAAAAGTTGTTAAAATTCGAACTGTTTCACCCGATGGGCCACCACTACCTGCCGCAACGTTGGTATCGTTAATCATGCTCAAAGCTTCTGTAGTCGCTATTTTGAAGAAAACACCCTGTAGATACTCAGAGTTCAGACTTTTACATCAACAATTTAGGAGAGTATGGAAGGCCGTTCTTTATTTACGAAATGCACTGCTCTTAATGTCCATATCGATCATCAGACTAAGTACTGCGGTCTTTAGATAGACGTAAACGGGAAAACGTATGAACCGTTAATGCATTTTCCACGTAATGTTGCTTCTGCGTGATTACGTGCGTTTTATTCCAATTATTGCGCACCAATGAGGTAGTCCGGCAGCCATCTCGATATACCTTGTTTTAGGGTCTATAGTTTTTTTTTTTTTGGATTATAGTTCCTTAGACCATCAATTTGAAGAATCCGATTGCTGACACTCTGTCAGCCTTGAGCAATTTGAGATATGTGACGTCACACAAAATGGCCGCCAAAATACCCTTTTTTACCAAAATTAATGATAACAAAATTGTTTACAGTATTTTGCTACATTAAATGTCAGTCAAATATGATGATCATCACTTAATAAAAATTGACGATGTTGTATGATAAAAAATGGCACGTAAATTTGCATAATTCAGATTGGCGCCCTCTATAGACACGTTAACTTGCACATTTTAAATGATGGCCAAATGCCAATTTCTAACATAAAATTAACATTTTTTATAAGTCAGACGCACTGAATACAATTAGTAAAAATTGTGCTCCACATTTTGGTGTGATTTTTTTGTTATTTTGTACTTTAAAGGTAAAGATCAGTTTTGGAAACGCCCCCCCTCTCAAAAAATGAAATGGAAGCTCTTATCACCAATCATGTGAAAGAATATGTTTTGACTAATACGTGATGATACAAATTTTGCCGAGAAACCGCCTACTAATTAAATATATTTGGTAAATTATTATATCTATTTAGACCTGATAGATATCGCGCACGTGTCGCGTAGTCCCATATACATCCTTCTGTGTACAGTGCTTGTAACTTTACCATGCAAGACTGGGCCAAATTTCTAATCGTTTTGATGATTCCAGAACCTTGCAGTACACACCAATACTTATAAGCTAGATGATCAACCTTTTCTAATCGATTCCACAACGTTTCTTTCACAATGCAATCGCATGACCATAACTGGTCTTTATCTTTAATACTTGAAGAAAACAAGCTAGAATTTCATGCTCTCTGTCCCATAGATATGAGGTGCCATATGGTTATAAATGCCCGTTTTCAGTGACATCATTCCGAAATTTGATTTGTATTTTGAGGTAATACATTCTTTTATATGAACCTATCATGAAAAGGTTCCTCTCTTACGAGGGAATTTATTAGTTTAATAAAGCGAAATATCCACCCTAAATGACCAAACATGGTTACCTTCCAATGGCTATCATTTGCTGCTTTAGTTTGATCGTTATAACACTCGACAGAGGCGCGAAAACCACAGAAAATTGTGCATGCTAGTTTTGCTTTGTTGCATTGGCACCGTGATGATTTACATAAGCTTCCACTCGCACAAGTGCACCGTATTAACCTTAATATGTTTTCCGGTGCGAGTTGTACATTTGTAAGTACTGTGACAGGGATCAGAGATTTAGTTTCCTCTTCTTTCGCATAGCCATACTTTGTAGGATCCAATGATGTGGGTCGTGACTGTAAGGCGTGCTTCCACACACATGTTTGCAGATGAGCTCTCTTGCCAACTGAGTCCAAAGGGAGTCAAATCTTCTGCTTCATCACTTTCAGCAATGCATGTACCCTTTTCAATCCCAAAGTATGCCCCAATAGTGTCGCATCCCCTCAACGCATGTCCTGCCAACATCAATGGAATGATATATCCTAACTTGTGTACAGTGGCAGGAATGTCAATAACAGTTCGCTCTTTGATGACTCCATGATCATTGACATTCTAAGTTATTCATGTAGATAATGATGGACCCTAACCCTAACAGCCACGACCCTAACATACCTTTTCTCATTAGCAGCAATTTGAATCGCTTGCTGTACTATAATGGTGTTGTCTGCTTCTTCATGTGTTGGAAAGATCTTCCCTTGGCATGACATCGCTGCCTGGTATCACTTCAACAGATACATCATCTTGACCGGTAATGACCAGCTTGTGCTTTTGCCTATTTCTGAACACCTCATCATTCTGCAGAATCACGCATACCGGTATATGATGTCGATCAACTGTAGTTTGTTGTCAGTAGTTTCTGGGAGGGAAGCAGTGAGGTGGGAAGACTCTTTTGGATGACTCTCGATTCGTCATGACTTCTAGAAATCCTGGTGGCACACCAACCAAAGATCATCAGATTTTAATCCAGAGTAGAGCACAACCATCAAACGGACTGTACAAGGTTGTTCAAGTGACACGTCAACCTTTGTCAAATTCTTCAAGTTCGCCTTTGACCTGGTGAAAGCTTCTATGACAAAATATTCTTGATATTGACATATCTTCAACTTGCCTGCAGTCCTATTACTCTAGAGTATATCAACTTGGTGTCATAGACTTTCGAATCCTCCAATGTTAATTAAACTACACCCTCCAAGTGGTTGAAAACTTCACCTACCTCGGCTCCATGTATTAAGCAACCTCTCCCTTGATCTCGAGCTCAACGTTCACATTAGCAAGGCAGCAACCAAAATGGCTAGACACTCAAAGCAGGCCTGGAAGAACACTTTACTATAAACCACCAACACGAAAATGAAGATCTACCAGGCTTATGTGCTCAGCACTCTCCTGTATGGCAGTGAGTCGTGAACCCTGTATGCAAGTCAGGAGCGCCGTTTGAATGTTTTCCATTTCCGCTACTTGAGGCGAATCCTAGGCATCAAATGGCAGGGCCACATTCCAAACAAGGATGTCCTCAAAAAGGAGGGATGATGACCATCTACGCTCTTCTATCAAAACGACGGCTGAGATGGCTTGGTCATGTCAGTCGAATGGAAGACGGCCGCATTTCAAAAAAAATATTGTACGGAAAGTTAGCGACCAGAACTAGGACTGTTAGAAGACCTGGCCTTCGCTTTATGGATGTGTGCAAGAGGGATATGGAGGCCAGTGAAATCAACCCTACAAAATGGGAAGCCTATGCTTCAGACTGCCCCAAATGGAGATGCGCTGTGAAGACATGTATATACAGAGGAGTGATCAGAAGAGAGTAGAACAGTGGGAGGAGAAAAGACAACAAAGACGGCAGCTAGCCACGGCTTCAACAGCACAGCCACACATGAAATTTGTCTGCAGCATTTGCAACAGGACCTGCCTCTCTAGGATTTGACTGTTTAGTCATAGCAGGAGCTGCACAGCAAGAAACTTTTGTGCTTGAAGCTGTTAAACAGAGGTACAATTGACGGTGTTCAAAGGGAGGGAGTTCCAGAGTCTTATTGTATCCGGGAAGAAGCTCCTCTTTTAGACAAGCATTCAGGCAAAATGAACAATTATCTTCTTGGAATGCCCTCTGTGCAGGGATGTTGATGGAGTGAGGAAAGTATGTGGAAAGTCTTTCAGCGGGTTGTTGATGCGAAAGATCATCACCACCTGAGCCTGTACCCTGCATTCTTGTAATGTTGGCCACTTGAGCTGGTTCAGGATGGCTTCTACTTTGCTTGTCCTGCAGTGGTCATTGCAGAAGGAGCGAACATAGCGCCGTTGACCCATTTCAAGCTTCTTGATGATTGCTAATTGTTTGAGTGTTAGGGTCCCATATAATTATGATGATGGCATACTCCATGATTGGTTGAAGGCGAGTATCGTAGCACAATTATTTAATTATTCTAGGACATGGTTGGATATTTCTTTGAAGAAAGGCACGGGTGGAGTTGGAGTATTTGCTGATAATGTTGATATGTGGGTTCCAGCTGAGGTTTTTCTGCGACTCAACACCTTGATACTTTGCTATATTTTTGTCATCTAGGGTCTGTCCGTGAATTTGATGATGGATTTGCGTTTATTGGTGACATGTAGAACCTGACATTTATGTGGGATGAATTCCATCAGCCAATCACGCTCCCAGCGTTGCAGTGAGTCAAGATCCTCTTGGAAACGTTAGGCGTCTTCCTATGTCTTGATGTTGCTGTATATAGCATGCCACCGTCAGCAAAGAGCCTGACTGTTGGGTTTGGGGAGAGGTACGGTGGCATATCATTGAGGAAGAGGAGAAACAGCATCTGGCCGATAACGCTGCCTTGCGGGATGCCAGATGTTACTTGGCTGGTGTTGGAGATGGGTCCTTCCAGTAACACCTGCTGGGTCCTGTAACTCAGGAAGCCAGAAAACCAAGCATGTGTGGGTTCCCAGATTCCATAGAATTGGAGCTTGTGTAACAGCTAGCCTTCCATGGGGAACCTTGTCAAATGCTTTGGAGAAACCAAGGAGTGTCATGTCCAATCGGTCTCTGGCATCGATGCCTTTGGCAAGGTCCAGGACAGCAAGGACAAGCTGTGAGACGCAGGATCTCGCTTCTTTCGAAAGCCATGTCGTGCATCAGACAAGATGTTGTGGCTTTCAAGGTGGTTTATATTGCTGCTAAGAACGATGTGCTCCAGTACTTCACAGGTTACTGACGTCCGAGAGACAGCTTTGTAGTTCTCTGGCTTGCTACGGTCACCTTTCTTGAAGATGGGATCAATATAATATATTGATCCCATCTTCAAGAAAGGTGGCTATATATTATATAGCCATCTTCCATTTATCAGGTATGCACGCTCTGGTTAAGAATAGAGGGAACACAGGTGTCAGTTTGGTGGTCAGAAATCTGGCTGGGATTTGGTCAGGACCAGTGGCTTTATGAACATAAAGCTCAGACAGGATCTTCAGAACCCCTGGTGGCGAGATAGTAATGTGATCCATGGTTGGCTAGGGGCTTCGTCCTTTGTCTCTCAGACTAGTCATATCTTCATTGCAGTTGAAGATGGATGAAAACTGATAACTTAGAATGTTCGCCTTTGAGAGGTTATCTGAGTAAGTAATTCCATTAGATTATTTCAATGGAGCCAACCCTAAAGCATTGCATCGCTTGCCGTTTATGAAACTCCAGAAACACTTTGGTTTACAGTTGGTGTCTGGGCTGACAATTTCTGTCAGGTACCCGTTGTAGACTTTCTTGGAAATTGTGTCATAGAATCCACCAGGTAACTTCTGTTAAAACTCATGCATCTGTCTGGTACCGATACCAAATGCTTTATCATCATTCACTGACGCTGGATCAATGCTGGTCTAAATAAAGCCTATGAATGGAACAATAATGTACCGTAAAATCACTTCTCACTGATTCTCTTGTAGATCTTGGTTTCTTTACACGATTGTATCTTAATTTAGACCAAAAAATATGTAAGATAAATGCAGCACAATCGTAATTATTTCATGCATACGAAGCATATAATATGTGTTTAACGTGACATAGATCTAAGAAATTGGCATTTTTATGCAAAATTAATATATTTATAGAGGGCGCTATCTCAAAATATGCAAATTAGCTTGTCATCTATGGCCGTGCAACATCACGAAACAATTTTTAGTGATGGTCCTAGAGAGATACAGACATTTTGGCTGCCCAAAATTGTAGAAAAATCCTTGTTTTATATTTATTATAGATTTTTAGAGAAAAATCATGTACTTTGGCGGCCATTTTGTATGACGTCACATATCTTAAATTGCTCAAGGCTGACAGAGTGTCAGCTATTGGATTCTTCAAATAGAAGGTTTAGGCAATCATAATCCATTGAGAAATAAGAAATTGGCATTTGGCTGGCACACCTATTTTTATGCAAAATTAATATATTTATAGAGGGCGCTATTTCAAAATATGCAAATTAGCTTGTAATCTATGGCCGTGCAACATCACGAAACAATTTTTAATGATGGTCCTAGAGAGATACAGACATTTGGCTGCCCAAAATTGTAGAAAAAGCCCTATTATATATTTATTATACATTTTTAGAGAAAAATCATGTACTTTGGCGGCCATTTTGTATGACGTCACATATCTTAAATTGCTCAAGGCTGACAGAGTGTCAGCAATCGGATTCTTCAAATAGAAGGTTTAGGCAATCATAATCCATTGAAAAAAAAACTATAGACCCTAAAACAAGGTTAGGCCAATAATATGGATTTGGCTGCCGGACTAAGGTGATGATAAATAGATTGGAGCAGAAGTGTATAATGCGACATGGCAGAAAAGTGACTGACAGATTGATGAAGTTTCTTTGCCAAAATATGAAACTGGAAAACAAACATAACGTGACAAATAACCTTCGATACGTATACGACAAAATTCAGTATGCTTGGATGAGAAAATGTGGTTCTCAACTGTAATCAGAAGGTCAATAATTTTGTGTTTATATAATATTTTATTTGTCTTTCTAGGTCTTTTCCTTGCTATTGCAAAACCGAATACTGAAAAAATAAGACTGTGTGTGTGGGGGCGGGGGCGGGGGGCAGAGCAGGCGCCTCACTAAACCATGTTAAGGTGGGACCTGGTGGTTAGGGTTTAGAACCGAATTTACGAAAACTCCCCCCCCCCACTAAATCACCCACAAAAAGAAACTTTTCATTGCCATAGATAAAATGGGCGTGGAGAACAACCTCTTTCCTCTCTATCTAATAGGAAACGAGGGATCGAGGATAGAGATAAAGACATGGAGGAAATAGAAGGTAACGTAGGAAGATGTCAAACATGACCTTTTCAAAAACCCTCCCCTGTTTGGCCGCTACGCCCCTCCCATATCATGTATTACCAAGCTGCCACTCACCCACAGTGCCCTCTTAAAAACTAATGGATCCAGATTTTACTACTGGAGAGAAAGTCACGTTTTTCTTACAATTCATACAACTAAAAATTGTTTCGAACGACTTTAATGATTTTCCAAAGGTTTGCATCAGCAACAAGCAAATATGCATTAATGGTCTGCAAACTAGCAGAAGCATATACAATTTATTCAAGATACTTTTGAAAAGACTAGTCTCGCTATTGTTGTTGTTCCACTTTAATGCCATTCTTTAGATTTATCGGTAATTGTAACCAGTGAAACGCTCGCCGGTACGCAAAGTTTCCCTTTTCACATTCACTGATCCAACCGCTACCACTTTTCATATCAGTCTTCCGCCTTTCTGTCCATTTCCTTTATCTCTCCTTCTCTATGCATTCCCTCTGTCCTCCTTTCTCTATTCCAACCTCTCTGTATATCTTTCTTTCAGTTATTACTTTCATAAGATCTCTATATCTGTAAGTTCTTCTGTCTCATTCTCTATTTTAATGATCTCGTTTAGCTCTCTATTTACGACGATTCGTTTAAAGCCCCTCTAAAGTGTAAGGAGCCAAAAATTTGCCACAATTTGGATAGCAAAATTTCACTTAAATTGTATGTCCTAAAAGAGCAGTTGTAGGTCCTACAAGGGCAATAGAAATGCCATAGATAAGAATAAAAGCAATAACCATGCACTTGGAAGGCATTTGCGGTCTTAAACAAGAACTTGACCCTTTATGTGAAATTTTACCATCGAATTGTTGGGGCTCCCAACACTTTAGAGGGGCTTTAAAGGTAGTATATCCCTTTTGCAGCCAACATCGAATTCTATAGAACTTTGCAGGAATCATCAGTATGTCACGTATGTCCTATATCTGTGAAATTTAAACGTTTAAAGGAAATACAAAGTTTTGGTATGGGATCATGAATTTGGTTCAAATGAACATATTGGAAGCATATGCGATCCTACCACCATCACTGATCATTGTCGGGATTGAAATCGGGTCTAAAGTTATGAAATTAAAAATAATAAACTATTTATGTTGTATAGCTCCCTCTCAAGGTCAAGATATTATTTAAGCTATAAAATAATGTTTCTTGACTAAAATCGACCGACAAGCTATTCCCATTTGGAAAATATATATCACAACTACACATTTAGAGATTTTCATGATTGCAGCTACTAGTGTGCGGCCGTAGGCGCTATTTGAAATTTATCAAGATTTACCGGGAGCACCGGAACATTTTTATATTCAATATTTCTCGAAAGCAGAAGTGTTTTAGGGGCTAAATTTTCTAGTGCTTACAATACATCCACAGGGGCATCCAAATATATAAAAAAAAAATGTAAAGAATCGCTATCCATCCAATTTTCAAAATTTCCCAAAACTTTGTATTACCTTTAACGGTTAGCAATGCGAGGGATACTGTTTATTCTCTGGAATTCACTGTCAGACACTGTTGAATGACTGACTTTTACAAATTAATAACATACCGTGCGTCCCCCCCCCCCCCCCCCAAAAAAAAAACGATACACTTTTGAAATGGCTGCCGAATAAAGAATATATGATTCTGGGGAAAGAGTTTTATATATATGGAAAGCTCATAAACTCAACTTTCATACGACACAAAAAAGTCCGAAAATAATAAGTGCTTGGGTGAGCACTGCTCACTTTTGTAAAGGGTATGAAAATTAGGTTGCGCAGGAATTAGCCTTCCAATTTGTGAGAGGTAAATCCTTTGGAGCTTACAAAATTGAGGGTGATATGATACATTCATGATTTGCTGAGTGAATTTCATGGTTTATTAAACCAAACTTTAATGCATGAGTGAACAGGAATTTTTTTGCATTTTTTATTGTAGCATTGTAACTTTCCCTGGTAGACTCGGTGGTGTGTTCATTGGAGTCAGGATGGGGTGATGGTACATGTTGTAATTTCCATGTTACAAACTGTTATTTTTTACATCTGTGACTTTGAATAAAAACCTTCACCCCACATTTCAGTTACCATTTACCTGAAGAATAAGTAGCCGACATCTTGGACATCCCTTTTTTTCAACAAACCGTATTTGAATATTCAATTTACCCAATCCCTACCTGGGTATTAAGTAAATCAATGAGATGTTCAACTAATATTACAATAACTGAAATGTGGGGTAGAGCAATTATTTAGTCGGACATTGGTGGCATCTTGACTCTAAAACCACTTAGATAAAGATCATTGAAATCACTTGATCAATATATTTTGATGTGCTTTATTGAAAAAAATGAATTTCTATGCTTAAATGAAAAAGTACTGCAATAAAAAATAGGAATATAATATTTCCGCACCAGTATTGATGTGAGTGATTTTTAACATAAGGAGCTAATATGTTACCAACTAAAACACATTTAAATCATAATAATTACATTTATAGGGCGCTTTATACAGACGTTTCTAAGCGGACAGGTGGTACTGTCTAACTTAGTACAATTATTCAACATGTTCAATACCTTAAAAGCAACAAAATAAAATAAAATATTACGAATACAATACAATACAATTGAGTTAAATGGAATTAATTACTTTTGTGCGCCTCCAGTACACTATAACTGATTAAAAAGGTAGGTTTTGAGAAGGGTTTTGAATGATTCAATGGATGGGGCATTTTGAATAAGGGGTGGGAGTTTGTGCCAGAGGGCGGGGGCAATCGATGAAAAGGCACGGTCACCATAACGGGTTTTTGTTCGTGGGCCGTGAATTAAATGCATGGAGGAAGATGAACGGAGGGATCTGGCAGAAGAGGAGGATCGAAGGGACACTAGGTCAAGAAGATATTTAGGGGCAAGGTTATGTGTTCACTGACTACAATACAAAGGTATCAATACATCACAGTCATGATTCAACGACTATTATGAAATCAACACGTTTGCACTATCTACGTCCAGAGTATGCGTATCATGAAAAGAAGTGGTCCAAGCTTGGTACCCTGTGGGACAGCTACTGCGGCCCCCTCTTCATATCCTCGGACAGTTACCATGCAATGGTACCGGACACGGAATTCTCTATGCTATCAGAAAAAAGGGAAATTATGTCTGACAACTATCATATTTATTAAACTATTTCAAAATCGTCGTTAGTGATTGATAATTTAGAACTGTTTTAAAACCTTTCAACTATCAGCTATCTCATGGGCATTTCATTTTTTCAGCGTTATCAATCATTTTGTAACAAACCTATCGATCTTTAAAATGTATCCAGTGAATTTTCTGAGACACTTCCTACAATCCACAAAACACATTCTTTTTGCCTCAGAGTTTTTTTAAAGATAAATGATGAGCTGCACCCATGAAAAGCTCCACGAAATCGTGCCAAAGACATTGGTCAAAGCCGGTGACAACGGTTTCACATAGTAAATTATACAAGGTGTCCAGACTATACAGAAAGTGGCCGTCGAAAGTAGAATTTTGGCAAATACTTTCATCCCTCTCCTGCGTCGATCACGGTTCATCTTGTGATCAAGTACGACATCGATTTGAAGATTCCCTGGCAATTTTCTAGATTTCATGATTTTGAAATTGCGCGGATTAATGTCTGCACGATTGATTCGGAGAGTAGGGCGAGGGTGTCCAAAAGGTCCGACTGCATTTCTTAATTGACGAGCCAAGCATGCAGGGGAGGGTTTTGAAAAGGTCAGGTCATGCGTCAACAAGCTACCTCTGTTTTTAAAGACTGCATCTGTATGGTCTATTGTGTGCGTTCACCTCCCCTAATCACTTCAATTGGCGCTTGTGCAGTCTGTCAGTCTTGAAGCAACGTGGCGGAAAGCTACCAAACACAATTTCCTCGCTTCGGAGCTCGTCAGCAAGTAAATAATGGGCTCTAACCACGTAAAGCATCCTGACAAAATATCCAAGATATTTTGTACCTCAGGATGTAACGGTGCCAAATAGAGGATCACAGTAGGTGTCCACACAACACAGAAACTGACCGTTATAAAGAAAATTGTGGCGAACCCTTTCATTCCTCTTCTGCTTGGTCGATTACGGTTCATGTCGTGATCAGGTACGTCATCATTGTGTGGATTTACTTGCGCCTTCCCATGACCACGCTCTGTACAAGAAGAGGTCGTCGTCATAACAGGGACAGTACTGCTAAAGTTTTCAAAGTGTCTGACCGAATTTCTCAAGTGACGCACAATGAGTATAGTAAGAGGAAATTCAACATTGATGTAATGACCAGTGTTGCACAAACAGGAACTATTTGAAAGCCGATGTGAACTATAGTCGTCCGTTTCGTTTTTGAACTTGTATCTTGGTCCAAGCAACGTTCCGTCAAGAGAGTTATGAAGGGTGACTCTGGAATTGGTAGATATATCCCACAGCCAAGGATAATCACTAAAAAGGTCGTCGCAAGAGTAAAGTAAAATCTTGTTCTGGTCACAATCGTGTAATATCGTAGTGGGACACAGACGAGGAGATACAGATTAAAACTTACCCCACACAGGCAAGCCATTACGGATATGTAAGATACGTTATATGCGAAAGCAAACACCATACTTATGATGGTGCAAAACTCCTTAGTTTTGTCTGGTGAAAACCATAGAATGGCCCATGGGCGTCAATCCTTACGTAATACCTATTGTTCAGGGGGGGGGTGAATGAATAGAAAATCCCCCCCCCCCTGAACAATAGGTATCAATTACAGATCTACGCCCATGGAATGGCCCAAATGCTCCAACTGATTTCTAACAGCATATCTGATGCTGCAAGGACCTGATAAAGAATTCGCATGTATTCTTGGATATCGTTTTGGTGTTTGATAACGAAGACGATCGTATTCAAAATCACGCAGAGAAAAGTTGTCAAAATTCGAACTTTTTCACTCATCGGACCACCACCACCTGTCCCAACGTTGGTATCGTTAATTATGCTCAAAGCTTCTGTAGTCGCCATTTTGAAGAACACACCCTGAAGATATTCAGAGCTGAGACTATTACATCAAAAGGTTATAAGATTATGGAAGGCCGATCTTTAATTGCGAAATGTACTTCTCTTAATGTTCATCTTCATCAGACTATCAGTACTGCAGACTGTAGATAGAGATAGATACGGGAAAATATATGAACAGTTCATGCATTTTCCACAGAAAGTGTTTCGTCTCCGTGATTACGTGCGTTTTATTCCAACTATCGCGCACCAATGAGATGATGATAAATAGATAAGAGCAGAAGTAATGAGATATAACGAGATGGCATAAACGTGACTGACAGATTAATGAAGTTGTTATGCCGAAATATGAAACTGGAAAGCAAACATAACGTAACCATTAGCCTACTATACTTTTTAGCCTTTCTAGGGATTGCAGTAATTCAAAACTTCAATAATATTTTGTCTAGATTCCCCCCCCCCCCCTTTTTTTTAAGAGAAAGGGGGTAGCGGGAGAGTTCTGAACCACACCGTGCACTATTTACATGTTTCAGACTGCAAATCATGTTTGCCAATTGCAATCAGGTCTTTATTCATGTATCATTAACCGATAGCCTAATTTGATTTCTGAGAACAAATTGTATATCAGTTGCTAGGCCCGATTTTATTAATGTAGTAACGGGAACTAATGGAGATATATCTTTGAAATATAATGAAACTGTATCATTCGAAATCACACTTCCTAACAAATAGTCATCTGCTTGATGATAACATCTACTCGTGATAGATTGTATTTCACATCTCACTATGTCACCGTTGGTAAAAAGATGACAACCTTTAGCTACCAAAAATGGAGAAATAGGTATTTTGGCGCTTTACCTTTTTTGTAATTGTAAAAATTTACATATTTGACTCAAAATTGATATGCAAATTATCCCCCACACTTTTGGAATAGGATATATTATCTTGTATAAAATGTAATTCTCTTTTATTTGAGTATTTGAGTTTTATTTGAGTAGAAGTTGCGCTATATAGATGAACCTATTGTTACTAATATTGTCAACTTTGTTTCTGTAGTCGCTACTTGTATGATTTTGTGAACCTGTTATTAGTAGATTCTCGTGTATGTCGTTTGTAGCAGAAATGTTAAGAAAATATGACGGATCGTTAATTTACAACGGCACAGTAATAATTCACCCCACCGACGATTAAAAAACAAAATGAAGACCAAACAAGCGGTATCTTTAAAATATACTAGCTAAGCAGCTAGATGATGTAAATGGAGCTTCTGCAGAAAATGTATTTAATATAATTCTTTTACCGCATGGCGTATGAACTTTTTGGAACATTTAGATGAGTATGAACTTATAGGAGCATTCAGATGAGACGCCATGAACACGTACGGCACACGGCATATTTTAAATCAAAATAACGTCTTGATGGTTTTATTAAAGGCCCGGTCACACAGAGGGGACGCATGGGGAACGCACTGCCAGCGCATTGGAAATTTGCAATTTTGGCCAGTGCGTTGTCGTGCGCCCAACTTTTGTCGAAGCTACAGCGAGCTGACACCAAATGCATAGCGTGTTGCTAGCGCACTGAGCGCATACAGGGCGCATGCAGCGCGCATACAGACCGTACACAGAGCGCACAGCGTTCTCAACAGAGGTGGTCACACATAGACGACGCACGGCCCGCGCATTGGAAATCGGGAAAGGCCGTGTGCCTAAAGGCCCGGTCACACAGAGGGGACGCATGGGGGACGCACGGCCAGCGCACTGGAAATTTGCAATTTTGGCCAGTGCGTTGTCGTTCGCTAGGTGTGCGTCATCATTCATTACTCGTTCGTCGAGCGCGCTGCGTTCGCCGTCATTCGCTGTGTCCGTCGGGATTTTTTGAGCATGCTCAAAAGTATGCGCGGAGCTCGACGCATGAATGTAAACGCCAGAAGGACGCAAGATACGCGCAGAGCGCGTTAGACCAGCGCCAGACATACGCGGAGCACACGCCCTGTGTTCGTCCAGCGCGCTAGCAACACGCTGTGCGCTCTGTGTACTGTGTGTATGCGCACTGTATGCGCTCAGCGCGCTAGCAACACGCTATGCATTTGGTGTCATCTCGCTGTAGCTTCGACAAAAGTTGGGCGCACGACAACGCACTGGCAAATGTTCAATGCGCTGGCCGTGCGTTCCCCATGCGTCGTCTGTGTGTGACCGGGCCTTAACTTTTGCGTATCAGGACAATCACCCCCAGGAAAATTACCCCCCGGAAAACTACCCCCGTAGGACGATTACCCCCCGGAAAATTACCCCCCGGAGAATTACCCCCCGAGGACAATTACCCCCCAAGGACAATTACCCCCCGGAGAATTACCCCCCGAGGACAACTACCCCCCAGGGACAATTACCCCCCCGAGAACAACTACCCCCGAGGACAATTACCCCCGAGGACAATTACCCCCCAAGGACAACTACCCCCCGAGGACAACTACCCCCGAGGACAATTACCCCCCGAGGACAACTACCCCCCGAGGACAACTACCCCCCGAGGACAATTACCCCCCGAGGAAAGTTACCCCCCATGGTCACTACTGGGCATGGTAGCTCAGTGGTTAGAGCGCCCGCCTCGTGAACGGGAGGTCGTGGGTTCGAACCCCGGCTGAGTCATACCAAAGACTTATAACAATGTGACCTTCTGCCTTCTAGCTAGGCGCTCAGCATATTAGATTTGAGAAGGGTAGTAATAACATGTTATGCAGGGCCCGATGGAAGAGCAGTTTCATAACTGAAGTAGCTACCCTGGGTAAATAAAACGTTATTATTATTATTATTACCCTCGAGGACAACTACCCCGAGGACAATTACCCCCTCCCCCTTCGAGGACAACCCCGCCCCCCCCCCCCCCGAGGACAATAACCCCCGGAGGACAACCACCCCCAATGACAATCACCCCCGAGGAATTTATAACACTGTGACGTATAACGCAAGCTTCTCTCCAAATTGCCATTTACAGAAAATTGCATAAACCTTCATTTTCTTTGTTATTTATGAAGTTCATTTCAGTCTTTTCAAATTATTCAATTCGATATGGGGGGTTGGAGGTTGCCCAATTACCCTGTAGTTTTGCTACCGAGTAGAGAACAGAAATTACATTTCTTAGAAATTGAACAATACATTGCGCGCAGATGAGTACGCGTTACAGCCTCTTTCATCATCAATGGCACAACAAAGACATTAGGATGTAAGATTTCCTTTATGCATCCTTTGTAACTTTTTTAATCAGCTGATCGTGTATTTGTCTTTGAATGTATAATGGGGCCCTCATCCATGCCATGATCCATAATTAAGGTTTTCTTCACGTTATCTATTTATTTCTGTTGTAATGCTAAAGTATAATATGTCTTCGTGTACATTAAATTATTTTGAAATAGAAATTGCCTTCAAGTTATATGTACAGTGCCATGTCAAAAGAAAATAAATATACGCTCTCTGGTAATTCATCTCATTTGATTTTGTAACTCTAGCACAGCGTTTTTCAACCGGGGTGCCGCAAGAGAATGATTTGGATAACGTTGATTAAAAAAAAAATTACCAGAAACGGTTAAAATATGTAATTACATGAGAAAATAAAATTTTGAAGATACTAAAGTGTCTTCCTTCCTCGCTCGCTGACAATATTTTGACAGCAAGGCAAATATGGGCAACGAGAGGCCCGAATATCCTCATATTCGTGTATCAAGGTCATGACCGAATATATCACTTTTTATCTATGTACATTTGGCGGCAAGGTGCCCGCATACAGTACTTTAAATAGTTTCTAGTGTGTGGATTACCACCTAATTTTTTACCAGTTTGGAAATGTCTTCTCCTTTTTGTTCTTAAATGTGCCCATACGTGTGTGCATAGCACTTGACGAGAGCCAGAGTCATGCAAAATTAATAGTCTGTAAAGACTTTGGGATTTGGGAGAAACTTTTCATTTATTAAGAGGGTACCGTGACTAACAAAAAGTTAAAATAACGCTGCTCCAGAGAAATGTACTTCTATGGATTTTGAAAAGCGCTGGACAATTACCTAAAACTTACATCCTTAGAAATTAGCAACCGCACTGGCGTTGCATAAATTATAATAAAAGGGAAATGTATCGTAAAGAGGAAGACAACGTGCTATAGTATTTGGAAGAATATGGGTTCATGTAGGGGATCTTATGGGCTCGTAGCCATCTCTCAATGTGTTCGATTTTTTTTTGCTATTGAATCCTGATTGTCCACGGGAGTAGTTGTCCTCGGGGGGGGGGGTAATTATCATCGGGGGTAGTTGTCCTCGGGGGTAATTGTCCTTGGGGGGTAATTGTCCTCGGGGGGTAATTGTCCTAGGGGGTTATTGTCCTCGGAGGGTAATTGGCCTAGGGGTTAATTGTCCTAGGGGGATAATTGTCCTTTGGGGGGTAATTCTCCGGGGGGTAATTTTCCGGGGGGTAATTTTCCTTGGGGGGTAGTTGTCCTCGGGGGGGGGGATTCTCCGGGGGGTAATATTCCAGGGGGTAATTGTCCTTTGGGGGTAGTTTTCCGGGGGTAATTTTCCGGGGGTGATTGCCCAGGGGGTAATTGTCCTAGAACCTAACTTTTGACATGATTTTGGAAAAGCTAGCGAGCTGACACAAAATGCACAGCGTGTAGCTAGCGCGCTGTGCGTATACAGGGCGTGTGCTCCGCGTATGTCTGGCGCTGGTCTAGCGCGCTCCACGCATGTCTGGCGCGCCTTTGGCGTGTACATTCATTCGTCGAGCTCCGCGCACACTTTTGAGCATGCTCAAAAAATCCCGACGCACACAGCGAATGACGACGAATACATAGCGTGGGTCCAGCGCGCTCGAAGAACGAGTAACGAATGATGACGCACGCCTAGCGGACGACAACGAACTGGCCCAAATCGCAAATTTCCAATGCGCTGGCCGTGCGTCCCCCATGCGTCCCCTCTGTGTGACCGGGCCCCAAGGCAAACAAGTGTCTCTGCACCCCTCTTTTTCCGAAAGCTTACGTGGATGTGAGCTGTCAAGTTACTCTTGGTAAAGTCTCGTGGAACGATCCTCCTGTTAGATTACAATTGGAACGTTGGAGATGGCGCTAAACATGCTATATAGTAGGAGACCAGCCTGTAGGTCCCGTGACCAATCTCTAGGAACAAAGGTTTGAAAGTGTTTTTTGTGTTCCCTGATGAATACCGAACAATTTTGACTTGGGCTGCCCCCTTGAAAATCCCGGGCATTTTCGTGAGGGGCCAACAAAGGTCAAACAGGGGTCGAAATTCAAATATATTCAAATCGTGTCGATATGCATATCAAATTACTCGTCTGGTCATGAGGATTCCAAAAATGTATAGTTTGTTATACCTCTGACCTAAATGAGGGCGCTATGGTCAAAAACGTTGAAAGATCAACACACTTTTGACCGGTGGTCAAATTCACCAACACAGTTAACCTTATCAAATTGCATATCAAATTACTCGTCTGGTCATGAGGATTCCAAAAATGTATAGTTTGTTATACCTCCGACCTTAAATGAGGGCGCTATGGTAAAAAAGAAAGAGATTCACTTTGGAGCAACAGGCGTACCAAATGAGGAAAAATGAAAACAAATCTACGCGCATCAAGCTGATCGGTACAAGTTTGCAGTTGGAATGCAGGGAAAAGGGCTACTTTAATTCGCCATGGCGTGTTGTGATTGGATGAAACGCGTATATAAACGGACATAAACTGATGCCGCCTTTGCCAAAATGAGTTGTAAACGAGCTCTTTGAGATTCATAATTTTATACCGCACAGTTCAATAACGAAGGGAAATCAATGAATGACTCACTGTGCTATTCCAACGCTTCAAGTTATTATGGTATGCCTGCCAAGATACCGATAAGGACTGTGGTGATAAATTTAGGTCGTCAAGATTGTGTTGGAAGTTTGGTCTGAACTGTACTAGGAGTTTTTTTTCTGTTTTTTTTTTCTCGCTCTCTTTTGGGGATAGCTATGTACGAACTGATGCCACTTGAAAAATATACAAGTGAACTTTTTAGAGATTATGTCAATAATGCTTGAACACTCTCTGGTTTTAATAAACATGAGTTCATTTATTTCAAGATGTAAACTCATTGATTTTAACCTTATGCAAAAGTACATAGATTGTACAGTATATGAAATGTTTTTGAAAACCGTTTACATTGAATATATTACGACTTTCGTTGCTTAAGATGAAAAGAGACAGGTGAAATGAATCAGTTTGGAAATGAGACAGTTGGGAAATATTTTATTTCAAACCTAATTTATGACCACTTTTTATAATGTTTATTTAGAGGAAATAAAGTATGTATTTAGGTCAATCTAATGATTTATTTTCATACTTCTGAATGAAATGGATCAAAACGTGGTCATAAATAAATGAATGGTGTCCAAATTTTATCATATGATATTGTCTGGAATATGGTTCATTGCGCTCTCAATTGATATTTGTGTTATTGTTAATTTACAATTTCTACGTACTTAAAAAAGTTGTACTATAGAGAATTGTATGACTGTGAAATTATTTTTAAAAAAGTAATTGTTATGGTAAAGGTCTCCATATTTCAGAAGAAGACTTTTATTAGCAGTCGTCCTCTTTTTCTTTTTTTTTCTTTCTTTTTTTCCTTTTTTTCACAAGAAAGCTGTTATTGTCCATACGACTTGTTTTGTTTCTGGATACTTATAAGCTACCCATTGAAATTAATTTATTAGAACCTAAATATATAGAGAGAATATGTTAGAAGTGGTATGGACTTTATAGAGTAGGGGGATGGAGTACAGCAAGTTAACAAAAAGTTACTTAAAATGGTCCGGAAAAGGGGGTTTAGCTTCTTGCGGCGGGCCCTCGGTTCCTTTCGGTGCGCTATGATGCGTCCACGTCTTTGTGTGTTTTTGGTTAGTTTTTGTTTGTGTGTGTGTGTTGTGATGTTTTGTCTTTGTATTAGTGTTGTGTCTTTTTATGTTAAGGTGAAAGGTGCAAAAATGCTATCATTGGTACACTTGTCGATATTTAATGTTCAATTTAATGATCTAAGGACAAATGAGGTATTGATCGTATATACACGTATATTAGGAAATGTAATAATGCATGATGGATAGGAAGAACTATCTGTTGAATTTTGTTTCATTGAATGTTAAGGGTCTTAGAGACGTTACCAAAAGGAACGCTATAGTAAAGTGGAGTAGACAGAGAGGAGATATAAAAAAAAATCCAGGAAACTTTTAGTACAAACGATGTTGAGGATCGATGGGAGAGGGAATGGAGTGGGGAGTGTTTTTTTAGTCACGGGAGCAACCACAGTCGAGGAGTTTGTATTCTGATTTCACAAAAAACTGAAGTTGAAGGTATTGAGAAGTGAGTGTGATTCAGACGGGAGGTACATTATTTTATAAATTGAGGTACAAAACATAAGATATATTATTTGTAATGTTTATTTTCCAGTTCGAGAAAAAAAGCAGTAACAAATATATTTTTCAAATCATTTAAGTGTTCGCTTAAATAAATTCAATTTAAACAAATTCCTTATGATAATTGGTGGCGACTTTAATATAATTCGGAATTTTGAATCGGATATTTCAAGTGAAGGGAGTATTAGAGGTCACAAGTTTAATTTAGAATTCGAGGATTTCCTTGGAAGGTTTGATATGCTGGATATATGGAGGAAAAGAAACCTAGATACGATGCAATTTACTTACAGAAAAAACACCTTTAATTCAAAGTAGGTTAGACTAATGGATAGTTTCAAACGCACTGGAGAAACAAATTTGCCGAGTGTAATATTATACCCTCCATAGCCCCTGATCACTCTGCCATCCATCTAGGTTTGCCTTTGGGTGATAAAGTTTTTCAGAATATAGGTCCATCTTACTGGAAGTTCAATAATAGTCTGTGTTTAGATGTAGAATATGTTCAATATATGAGGGCAGAAATTAAATCTGTCGTAGATCAGTGGAAGAAAGATATTACAGACGCCAGAGTCCTGTGGGATTTCGTTAAAATGAAAGTTCATGAAAAAACAAAGAAATATTCCAAAGGTAGGGCACAAGAAACGAAGGAAAACCTACGCAAAATACAGAGAGATATTCAGAAGCTTGAACTTTCATTGGTTATTTCTCCAGATAATGATACCTTACAAAAATTAGAGTCAAAGAGAAAGGAACTCAAAGTGTTATATGATCAGAAAGTAGTCGGGTTAAAAGTTAGATCGCGTGCAAAATGGTTTGAAGAAAGTGAAATCAATGAAAATTATTTTAAACAACTGTTGGCATCCAATCAGAAAAAAACATTTATAGACAAATTACAATTAGATGGTAGGAATGAAGAAACATCTGATCCAAAACAAATTTTAAAAGAAATTGAAAATTTTTATCATAACCTATACTCAGAAAATGAAAAGATGGATAAGACAGATGATCTCTTTTTTAATATGTCTCACTTAAATATAAGTGAAGCTAGTAAGAAGTCGTGTGATGAGAAAATTACATTTGGGGAATGTACTTCAATGTTAAATAAAATGTCTTTTATTAAACAAATCGCCTGGGAATGACGGTTTGTCAGTGGAATTTTATCGCATTTTTTGGCCTGATATAGGGAACCTTGTTTTGAATGCCTCCTTTGAGAAGGGTGAATTGTCCACCACACAGAAACAGGGTGTAATAACGGTAATAAAAAAAAAAGATAAAAACCCTTTATATATTCGCAATTACAGACCAATTACCCTCCTTAATGTGGATTATAAACTTTTGTCTAAAGTGTTGGCGGAAAAAATAAAGAATGTATTGGAAGAGGTGATACATGTAGATCAAGTTGGATTTTTCCCTGGTAGGAATATAGGAGAAGCGGTGAGAATCATTGACGATGTCATATTTAACACACAGGTATACAAGGTACAGGGTTTTCTAGTAACAGTTGATTTCGAGAAAGCTTTTGACACTGTCTCACACTCATATATGAATTTCTTACTGAAAAAATATGGTTTCGGCCCATATTTTTGTAGATGGATAGAAGTATTGTACAAAAATGAAGTTAGCTGTGTCATGAATGGGGGCTTTTCCACAGGCTATTTTGAAATAGGCAGGGGAGCAGGGGCGTACGCAGGGGGGGGGGGGGTTTGGGGGTTCAAACTGCCCCCTTTGGTATTTTTATGTGTGTAAACCCCCCTAAAAAAAACCAAAACCCCCCCTTTGGTTTTTTTGTTTAATATTTAAAAAAATGTTTAAAAAAAAAAAAAAAAATGCCCACGGCTAACCTAAAAAAGGTGACCTTACCCCCCCCCCCCAACGAAGAAAAATGTCAAATTTTCAAATTTCGAAACCCCCCCCCCCCCCCAAAAAAAAAAAGTGTACGCTTTGATAGGCAATATACAGACGAAGATAGTAATGTATGCGGACGACTGTTCAATTTTTTTGAAAGACACAGAAGATATGAAAATCTTAGAAAAAATATTAGATTCCTTCTCTCAGGTATCTGGATTAAAAATTAATAGGGACAAAACACAAATTATGAAGCTTGGTTCTTCTGGTCACAGTAATGAAAATTTGACCGGTATAACATTGGATAAGATGGTTTCTCTGGTAAAAGTTCTTGGAATATACTTCTCTTTGGATATTAATGTTAAAGAAGAAATGAATTATAAGGAAGTACTGAGCAAAATAAAAAGAGTGTTAGGGTGGTGGAAGCAACGGGAGTTAACACTTTTTGGGAAAATTCAATTGGTTAAAGTTATTGCAATCTCTAAATTACTATATGTGTCTTCTATAATTTCGGTACTTCCAAGTGTTTTCAAGGAAGTTGAAAAGATATGTTTTAATTTTATATGGAATGGACATGATAAGATAAAAAGGAATATTTTATATTTGAACTATGATAAAGGGGGTTTGAAAATGATGAATTTCAAGTACATGATCTATGCACAGCGTGTAGTGTGGATTAAGAAACTGCTTGGTGGCAATAATGACATGAAATGGAAACAATTTTTCGAATATATATTCAAAACGGTAGGAGGAATCATTTAATTTTCCTCGCAATGACCTTTTAACTATATACATGGGATACATAAGACCAGTACTTGATTATTGCGTCCCTGTTTTTAATGGAAATATTACTCAAGAGCAAATATTAAATTTAGAACGAATTCAAAAGAGAGTCCTTAGAATAATATTGGGAGGTGACTATATAACATATGTCAATTCTCTTTTATTGTGTAACTTGATCACAATTGAAGCAAGAAGAAAACAACTTTGTGAACATTTTGTAATATCTTTAGAAAAACACCCTGTTTTTAATGATTGGTTACCGGTTAAAAGCGAAAATAGATACAATTTGAGAAACTCAAACAAATATGACACTTTTAAATGTAAAACTCTAAGATTTCAAAATAGTGCTCTTCCTTACCCTGTTCGCATTTTAAACAATATATAGTTTATTTTTTTATGATTATTTTCTTCTCCTATGTACAATTGTGTATTTGCTGGTTGTATATGCATGGGCATTCTCTGGGTGATGGGCGCCCTTTCCTTGTTGGTGGGATCTAATCTTAATTTATTCATAGCTCTTGTTCCGGTTGCTGGAAGCTGTGAGGGGTGTGTTTTGTCTGCCTTTTGTTTTGCCTGTTCATGCGTTGACTTGTTATGCCTTTTATATTTCTGGGTGAGTGTGGTGTGTTGTGTGCATTATTCAGTAATACAACATGTTTCTCAATCCTCAGATTTTCCACTCTAGATGGGAAGTTAAGGGAATTTCAGTATAAACTTTTACATAACATCATATTTTGTAATGATAAATTGTATCTTTTTGGATTAACACAGTCAAATTTATGTTCCTTTTGTAGAAAAGAAGTACAAACCTATCGTGATATCTTCTTTGAATGTTCCGAAGGGTCCAGAATATGGAATGAGATGGGAAACAGTTTAAAGATGTTTTAGTTTCTTAATATGCAATGGATTGATGTGTTGCTTGGTTTCAGAAAAAATATGAAAGATAATATATTGTTAAATCATGTATTGATTTTAGTCAAATATATGATTTACAGTAATCGTAAAAAAGGAAAGTTCCCAACTAGTAAAGAAATATGTAAGGCTGTAGAGAACTCAAAAAAAGTTGAACATGAAAAAGCAAAATTAAAGGACAAACTGCCAATACATTATCAAAAATGGGAAAATGCTATCCCTTAAGGCAGGGGAACTGATTGTATATATATTGTAATTCCTGTTTCCTGTTCACTCCCTCACTTTCTCATCGATCCGGACACTTATCTGCTATCGTGTTTGCTTGTTTTTTATATTTTATATTTTTATTTTTTTAAATAACGGTATAGTTACAGACCTCCACTGATACAAGACCCTTATATAGTTATAATGAAAAATGCACCATATCATTATATGTAAATATAACAAGTTTTGTTATCATGGATTATGAAGCAGCACCTTCACCTTATACTTTTTGTTTATATAAGAAAATCTTTGCTCAGATTGCTTAATATATATTGAACTAATTAATTTGCATATTATGTTGTAAAAATTGTTCCTTTTTATAATGTTTTATCCAAGTATTACCGTCACCTTTTCCTTTTTAAAGGAATTGGAGCACATTCTGTACACTTGTTTTGAATGTGTACTATATTAGTTTGGATACAAATGGAAATTATTTTTTAAATATGTCTGTGTTTATAATGTATGAGACAATGTACTACATGTATGTTTATACTGTAAGAACAATTGCGTTCCTATTCATCATTTTGTATAATTATGAAGATCTGAATAAAGGCAAAAAAGCTTTTAAAAAAATTAAAACAAATTTAGACTGGTGGTCAAATTCACCAACACGTCCGATTCTCATGGTTTTAGTGTCTAATAATATGTTTTCTGACATAGCAAATTCAACTAAGCAACTTTTAAAATCAAAAGTGGTTGCCATAACCTTGAAATTTCCCCCAAACCCATGAATAAGAAGTTGTTAAATGTTTGTCACCGAAACGGCAGCCATTTTGAATGTTCATGGTCAAGGTAGGCACTTTTACTTTTGAAATTTCAAAATTTCAAAATTTTCAAAATTGTTCGGTATTCATCAGGGAACACAAAAACACTTTCAAACCTTTGTTCCCAGAGATTGGTCACGGGACCTACAGGCTGGTCTCCTACTAATACACTGGAGAACAGTAAAGAAGATATTCAATCTTAGACCTTTTTCTTTACTGCACTAACCATCATCTGGTTGAGAGAGCTAAGACGATTCGTTACAGTTTTGGGTTGTTCAGGGACGATATCATCCGCTGAATCTGACTTGCGTGCATAGAACAAATTAATAAGCATTTTTGCATGAAAATGTGAAGTTTTTAAAAAAGTGAGTTTCCTTCCAGCATTGGGGTGCCCGGGAGTCACTTGGGTAACCTTTCAAAAAATATAATATAAACAAATGATAGGAACTTTCTCTGTACTTTTGTCGGGAAAATAGTAATCTAGCACAATGTCGTCTCTTTTTACGTTGGAGATGAGCAAAATAGCGAGTTTCAACTGCACTTCGGCCACTCTCGCAAGTCCTCACTCGTTTTTATTATGGTCAGGCGGCTTCGGGGTGAGCGGCTTATTAATATACTAATCGTTAGCTTTATTCTGGAATTAATTTTTTTTTGATTGGTCGTATATTTTTGTCGAAATTGACTCATTCAAATAATGGAACTACCTGCCGATGAAGCCAGTGGCCCGTGATCACAGAACTGTAAATATACGTAGAAGGCTCATAGTCATAGTGGAAAAATATGGCCAGCGCTCGTACGTGATTGCGTGCTATCCGCCATCTTCGTTAGTCCTCTTGTTGTATTCGCTGTTTTTTTCTCAACGACAGGCCAGAATTCTTGATATTTGTGAGCTGAAAAGATCGAGGACTAAGCAAAATGGCGGCATGTGCACTCGAGCGTATCTTCCAGCACGTTCAACGGCCACCTTTCGATCTGTACATTGTGAATTGGGATGAGTGTTCTACGTAATTTACAGTTCTGTGCCCATGACCACTGCACTCAACGCTTTGTGTGTGTGTGTGTGTGTGTATTGGTTTTTTTACAGACGTGTATCAATCAGATTTGATTATTTACGTCTGGGGACCGACCTTTAAACGTCACCATCCGAAAGACGTGACTCAGTTTCGAACCTGCGTCCTCGGCTGAATCAGTTTGTAAGTTCCACTTTTAGCTGGATTACAGGCGCACGCCACGACGTGTTGTCGTCAACTTGTGTTGTCGTCAACTTCTTTTATGAGACAAATCCAAGCAAAGATTTCCAACTATTTCATAGGCTTACAGGACAGGGCTGAAGGATGCAGCCCCCCCCCCCCCCAATAATATTTACGGGCACGCCGTACAACCGCAACCTGATTCTGGCAGTTGTGTTATATTCAAACAGCCTAGTATTCTGTTTATTTGTTCACATCTTATTTTGTATGTCTTGATACAAAAACATAAAAACAAAACTTCAAACAATTTAATCCAGTTGAAATAACATTTATTTGGTTTTATTCATTCATTATTATTAATATCAACAAAAATAATATTCAATAAAAAACAGGTGTATATACATAAATGTAATAGCAATTTTGAGTATTGACACAATAAAGAAGGCGAATATCCTAAAATAAAGCCTTGTGTCGGATACGTCCTATAGAACACCCAGAACAGCAGAGAAGACTAGACGACGAAAGGGAAAATAAATTAAGAGTAAGGAGGTTGGAAACGTTCTGCAAAAGTTACATGGTAGCTTGCGTATGAACAAGCTGTATAAAAGGTACTTATATATGACAATAAAATGATAAGATTGGCACTCTATAAATACAGTGTGGTTTAAACAGTTTTTTTAAATCTGGAAGTTGATATTCAAGCTAGAGACATGTACATTGAATTATACATTGTTACTTAAACAAAATATAATACATGTTAATATACTGGTTTAAAAATATCAAAGATGCTTGATAGATAGCAGCGAGAAAGGATGTGACCCTTATAAGCGGCCGACATAAAGAAGATATTATTAACAGTTATGTATGTTCCTAATTCCAATTACATAACTAAACACAACATTCCTACCACAACAAAATACACATCCCAGTGCATTACATGATATTACAGATCAATGCACTAACAAAAGTTTCAAATTAGATAGCAATGGCACGAGCAACAAAGTAAACAAGGTTAAAGAAATACATAATTTGAAAGAGAAAAAGACTAATACAACATTCTGAAAGGAACAGCATTCCCGGTGGATAATAATGCAAATGTAAAAGTTTCTTTTCATTCATAACACACCCAGGAATGCATATTTTAAAGGGGAAGTCTACCTGACATCACCTTAGTGAAGAGAAATTTAGAAACGGGAGAATAAACGTTTTCACAAAATAAGAAATTAATGCAATAGTAAAGTTTTTAAACCCCCTATAGATCGGTATCTCTAAATAAGATCACCTTTACATTTGTTTTGTGCATTTGTATGGAAAATGTCGAAAATATATATTTTTCCAAATAAGTTCCTATGATAGTTTATTTGTTTTACCATAGACCTACATGTAGGTCTATGGTCTTACACACAGGAGCCCCTAGAAGAACATGTTAACAATTTTATATTCCGGCCACATTCTGGTATGAGAAAGAAAATGGCGGGGTTACTTTCAATTTCTAAAACTTATAAAGACCAATTGATCTTTTTTGTTTATTTCATTGAAATTACTGATAACTCCTTTGTAATACAAAATATTTTGTTTAAATGAGTTTGTATAGGAAGGACGCAAATATTGTTCAACAATATATTAAGGACAGAAATTGAAAAAATGGAAAAACAGACAAAAAGAAATATCTCCAAAAAGCGAATAGGCATATATGAATTGGATATTTCCACAAGTTCCATGCCATTTCTCTAATGTATTTTGCAAGACGAAAATTAAACATGGAAAACAGAAATTTAAACAAGATATCACAGCTCATCAGAATAAAACACAAACACTAAATTTGACATTTGGTTTGAAAATACTTCTACAGCATACATCATACGAACAATAGGTCGACTTTTAGAACTCTTAAACTCTTTATAGTACACTATTAGAAAAATTGTAATTTAAAAAAAGAATAATTTCCTCTCATGTTTCTGGGTTAAAAATACAATCTATTATGATTAATTGGAAAGTGATCTGAAATGCATTCTAGTAAATGAAGAAAAGAAAATTAATTGTATTAAACGGTAGTAAATAGAGAGTCCATTACTAAGATTTTTATCTCCGATTATTTGCAACGGCTACCAAAATCAAATCAAATTCACATGTAGAGTCTTCATCAACAACAAAATCGTTAAAGACAAACACATCAGAAGTATATTTTTAGAAAATTTAAATCATTCAAATTATTCCTCATGATCTAGGAATGTCATTTCCCAAACAGTCACGAAAACTCTAATTCACCTAGTTCTAAATATACCTGATTCCATTGGATGTCTTATATACTTTATGAAGTCACAGAAACACAAAGCCTGTTCAAAGCTTTTGAAATACGGGAAGAGCATGGGTCCGTTCTCTAACGAAATATTATGTTGTTCTCGATTTGTCAGCATGCCCGCTTTTATCTAAAAACATATGTCCAGTCGCACACATCCCCGACCCCCTACAGGCTTGAAGACAGTGAAATCATACAATGCGAGTAAGGAGGAGTCATCCTTTCTTTTCAGAGGAATATATACTGTATAGTCTATCAGGAGTGCAGAAAGCGATCTCTCCTGATCGGTACTGCTGGTGGTAGTACCGGCGCGCCGCACAGTGGGCCAGGGAGGAACCAAAGTGCGCCAAAACTCATGTTTGGGGATTTATTTTTTATAAAACCAGAGGAAATGTTTGAATTTCCAGGGATTTTCGCTTAAATTTTATTACCAACATTTTCTCTGATGTCTAAGCTTTAAGTTGATACCAGATTTGGCTGCCCGATTCTGCCCGTTATTATGTTAGAGCCGTTTTCCTTGCAACATTGCCCCGAAAAATGTGTTTATTTTGGTCGGCGGTGTCAGAACAAGTGTACGTTACGCGCCCCCTCGCGCCGTGATTTATGACCACGAATCCTTCATGATTCAGCCGCGGACCAAAAAAAACCCACATTTTTCGGGGCAATGTGGCAAGGGAAATCGGCTCTAACATAACAACGGGCAAGATCGGGCAGCCAAATTTGGTATCAACTTGAAGCTTAGACATCAGAAAAAATGGCGGTATTAAAATTTAAGCGGTACACCGCGGAGATCTAAACATTTCTTCTGGATTTATATAAAACATGAATAATTAGTCCATTTTTCAGTGAATTACCCTATAATATATCATGAAGATTGTGTTTCTATTAATTTTAACCCATTCATTCAACGAAATGAACTATCAGGAATATGTGAGAGCAATTTTATATCAATAACTTAAAAACTTCATGTTGAATTGAAAGATTTATAAAATAAGTCACCTTTGCACTAAACTGTGAATATGTAGGATTTTGCTGTTTGAAGTAGTTAATTTATACCCTTATTGTGCATACCGGAATTAAATATTTCACTGAGGTATTCCTCTATGTATTACCTTTCAACTGGGCAAGAAAAAAAATGAAAAAAATAAATACCCAAACTTAGTTTTGGCGCACTTTGGTTCCTCCCTGGCCCACTGTGCGGCGTCTCTCAGGCATCTCAATCTTGTAATCAAAGACGAGGTTCCTGACATGTTTCAGCTCGTTAGTGTACTCATCAATGCTGACCAAACCTATGTCGTGCTTAAACTTGGCTATTAGGATTGTATTCCCTTGAGACACAGCAGCGTACAGGTAATAACCTAATTCCGTTAATTTATTGTTTTCAACACCTTGTTTGTCAATCAATCGTATTGGATCCGAGGATTTGATGATCAGGTGATCATTATAACTAGTAATCCGCCGAGGTTCATACCCATCACATGGTATCTCCCTGATCGCCTTCCCATCTGCTGGTGAGAATACCTGGATCTTCCTGGCTTTACTGTAGCTAACATAGATATGATCATCACTGTCAACAGTGAGATCAGCCATTCCATCTTCATTGTCACTCAGAGTTTCAAACATTACATTCAACTGTTTGTACTCTAGTGTTTAAAGTGTGATATTGTTTGAGCGATCAAGTATAACATACCGATCATCAGAGAAGAACCCTACTCCACGAATGTTAACGCCGTTGAAAACTTTCTGCTGGCGATGACCTTCAGCAGAGAAGATCTCCACGCAACCTTTTCTACATCCCACTGCCATCATACCATCAGGGGTACCAACCATGGCACTCATGCTATTCTTAGAAGGCAAAGCGATGTTCATTGCAACTTTATTAACGATCTTACCAAGACCTAGCTCGTCCATTCCAACGTTTCTCTCAAAATTGACATTTTTCCCTTGCCTGCTTGATTGCCTCGGCTGCCTGTAGTCAGGATCTTCTTGCTTCAAAGCATCTTGCAAGTCTTGACATAGAGTGTCGTGTGCAGCCAAAGCATCCATATCTAAGGGTATCTTTGTCTTGTTGGTTACCACATCAGCTCTGGTGGACAAGTGAGTGATGTGCTCCTGAGCCGATTTCTTCATTTCGTCCAGTTCTTTCTCTACTCCTTCGGTCCTACCATTGACTTCACCAATGAGGATTTCTTTCTTCTCTGTCAAGTGCCGGACTGATTCTTCATATGCTTTGTTGATATCATCTGAAATCAATGAAATCAACGTATTTCTGAAAGCAATAGCGTTTCTTGTCCGCCTGGGATTTGAGGTACTCGATACTCTTCATATGGCTGCTTTCATAAACAGCTGCCTCGATGAACAGATGTCCTTCGTTTGTATGCTACATGACAACACATCTGAAGCAGGCAAATCTCCTGCAGTCGGAACAGAGGCACTCCTCATCTTCTTTCTGGTGTTTTATGCATTTACGGTATCTACGTACTGACACCTTCCCTGATAGGATCTCACTCATGTCTAAGACCTCATGACTACTGAAGTCTGGCCACTGAGAGTGTTTGTTGTGGCAAGTGATACAGAAATACTTGCCACAGTCTTTACAGTAGACAGCAGCTTGGAGCTTGTCCTCAGATTTACAATTTGTGCAGAACTGATATTGATTCTTCATGTCTTCTATGAGAGACTTCAAAGCTAGATTTGCCGGTAATTTGCTGATATCTTGGTTTGGGACCCTGGGTTTCAGCTCTGCAGACAGGGCATCGGAGCATCTGGTCGTTACCATGGCACTCCAAGATGTTGTCCAGACAGGCCTTGCAGTAGGTGTGAGAACAAGACAGGATATTGGGATCGGTGAAGGTATTCCGGCCTATTGGACACTCCAAACTCTGAGCAATAACATTTTTTAATGCATTAGCCATGATTCGAATTCTACAGGAATACGAGATAAAGGAAAAGGGAAAGGTAAAAAGATAATGATTATTGTAGCGTTTATTTATTTATTTATTTCTAATCTTTTGACAGGGTAGCCCATTCACCAACAAGTAGTGGTCTTCCATGGGGCCCTGAATGAACATATTTACATCGTTTATAACATTTATACAGAACAGTTACAAAAATAATACTCGTTTGCAAAATAAACATATATCATTAACCTAGTAAACAATAATGTCAATAGGAAAATATTAATTAAGTCGCAATTAAGTGAATAAGTCATGTAAATATTACAGAACATGCACGTTGTGTATGTACGGCTGAGTCAATCACAAATTACAACTACGTTTAAACAATCTCTTAAATGAATTGACAGAGGAAGCCGTTCTCAATAAATTATCTAGCTTATTCCATTCAAATATGGAAGAAACAATTGGGCTACACTTATAACAATCAGTGTGAAATCTAGGCACACGTAAACATCCACTGTCTATTTGCCTTGTATGATGCTCATGTACATCATTAGGATTGATTAAGCCTACCTGAAGGTAAGAAGGTGCTAAGTTATGAACGCATTTATATATCATCATAACGCGACTTAACTCAAACCGCTTGTCTAGTGTCATCCATTTAAGACTTGTGAACAAATCAGCCGACGGTGTGTCATATGTCTTGTTCAATATTATTCTTGCGACCCTCTTTTGAATTTTTTGCAGCTTAGTTGTATGATAATGAAATCGGTTCGACCATACAACAGAGCAGTAATCTAATCGTGGCAACACTAGACTGTTATAAAGTAACTTTAAGGTTTTTTGAGGCAAAAAACTCTTTGCTCTCTTTATCATGCTAATGTTTTTCTGTGTAAGTTTACTTACGTTTTCGATTTGTTTAGACCATTTCAATTCTTCATCTATCAAAAGTCCTAAGCATTTGGTGAATTGAAGTCTTTTGATCAAATTGCCGTTTAATGAAATGGTGAAAGATTTAATTTTCTTGAGATTTGCAGGAGAGCCTATTAACATGACACAATTTTTTATCAGTGTTAAGAACAAGACGATTTTCCTTAATCCATGCCATGACTCTGTTTAACGCAACAGTTAATTTTTCTTCCACAACAGTTGCATCATTTGCACTGACGGTAAGTGTCGTATCGTCAGCATACATATCTATGATACCTTCAGAAGTACATTCAGGTAGACTATTAACATATATTGAAAATAAAAGGGGACCAAGAATTGAACCTTGTGGCACACCTAATTTGATGGTTGATGGATGCGACTTGGCTCCTTTGAATTGGGTCACTTGTTGTCGATCCCCTAAATATGATTTGAACCAATAAATAGTCCTATTACTACAACCTATACAAGCTAGTTTATGTAGAAGTAGCTCATGGTCAACAGTATCAAAAGCCTTACGAAGATCTATGAAGGCAACTCCAGAAATTTCTTTGTTATCAATATTCAACGACCATTGATTTACAAGTTTTGCAAGGGCAGTAGCTGTTGAATGTTTAGGTCTAAAACCAGACTGATTAGGGTGTAATAATTGATTCACGTCCAAGAATTCACTGAGTTGTTGGTGGACGGCCCTTTCTATAATTTTACTCACGATAGGTAATATTGAAATGGGGCGGTAATTATTCAAAGAAGAAATATCTCCAGATTCATCTAATGTGATTAAAGTGGACTGTTTATCATTTTCCTCACGCATTTCCCCTTCAGAATACGACACGCACAAAATATGATATTCCGTCATATCTTGAGGAAAAATTAATACATGTTATTCATCAATTGAATGTAGTAATAAATAACAAACAATTCAAACAAAAATGTTTACCTCGTCGCTCTCCAGTCAATGAACAGTATTATAGTTTTCAAAAAATAATAATAATAATAATAACAGTATTATCACAATAGTTATAATAATGATTATAAGCGCTTTGAGAGGGCCTCCGGTCCTGAAAAGCGCTATATAAGAACGAGCTATTATTATTATTATTATTGTCTGCCTGGATAGCCTCATCAGTATCAATATTGTTCTCATTAAGGGCCCTGCAATCATATTGTTACCCCGGCTTAAGCTAGCTCCCATGAGGAGCTCATAAGCATTCACGGAATTTCTTCCTACCGGGTACCCATGCACTATACATCTGGGATGGGTGAAGAGTGACAAATGTAGAGTACTGTCTTGCCAAAGGACATAATAGGGACTTTTAGATTTGCGTGGACTGCTACCTGTGACGTCTTTTCGTATTAATTCTCTAAGCTGATGAAGTATCACAAGCAATACTATATACATGTACATATGCGCACTGGAATGTACTTTTTAAACAAAAATCATCAGGTTTTGATAGAAAGGACATATAGATTGTTCTGGTTTGCAGAAACACTAGCTATTATATTTTAGCTGTGTGTTAAGAATCACATACTAACCTGAAATATGTACCATGTACAGGGGCGGATCCAGGAATTTCTTCCCGGGGAGGGGGGCACACGTGGGGTAAGAGGACATATACACTGTTGGTCATAATGGTGGAATATTTATTTTTACCCCAGTTAAGGGAAGGATTTTTAAAAATTATTTATTTCTAATAGGTCTAGATAATGGCATACATTCTCATATTTTATTGAATATTAATTTGCGAGTGTTTGTTTTGCGTGACTGCTTAATCATATGTGTGCTACTATGCTAATCAGCTAAGGGACCTACGTCCTTAAGTCATAATTGACAGTAATGAGGATTAATGCCTCACAAAAGGGCACTAATATATAGCTGATCGACGCGATTTTTATCCTGGGGCCTCACAGTAACAAGGCCATTGCTTAGCCCCTGAATCATGACTGTACGCAGTGTTTGCTAAATTTGAAAAATCGTTGAAAAATTCGTCTGTATGGCCATGCCTTGAACCATAATGCATGGCCCTACAGAGGAATTTTTCCTGTTGGGGGCCGAGGGAAAACGCAATGAATTTTTGACAATTTATTACATTTTCTACGTTTTGGGGGATTTGTGGGGGCGGCCGCGTACCCTAGCAAACACTGCGTACAGTCATGATTCAGGGGCTAAGCAATGGCCTAGTTACTGTGAGGCTCCAGGATAAAAATCGTGTCGACCAGCTATATTAGTGCCCTTTTATGTGGCATTAATCCTCATTACTGTCAATTAAGAGTAAACTGTGTACATCACAGTCCACAGATAAATGTGCCTTGATCGTATATAGGAGACGGCAATCGGCGGATCAGACGACACTTGATAGTGATTTTGTGTGTGAGATTGCTTTGCTAAATATAAGATACAAGAACCTTTTCCATATCTTTAAACTATCATTGATTTCTGACAATTAAACAGTTAGTAAAATAAACCTACCAAACTACATAAAACAATGAAATACTTGACTGAAAGTAGGATAGTTTGATGTGGTGCACAATTGCACCCCTCTGTAAATAATCGAATAGTCCATGGCGTTCATGAATATTCATTTTTTTTGCATAGTTCGACAAAATGCTTGCCTATACTAAATGGAAAAATTACGGTGGGAGGTATGCTTCATGTGCTTGACCTATAACCTTACAATCGCGTGGCAAATTGTGTCCAAAGTTCGACTTGTTGCACAAGTGTTATACAGGCAATGGCGAGCTTGCGACCTATTTTGATCAAATTACGGTGGGTGATCTTTCAAAAGTCAATGGGACATAAGGGTTCCAATGAAAGAGCTAATGTGAACGTACGTCGGGTTGGATGTGCTTTTCGTTTTAACAAAAAATGAATTTTGTGGGTAAAAGTCCATAGGTTAACATGTTAGGCCGCTGGACTCTGACGATAGGGGGCGTTGGCCAATGAGACTAACTGGAGCTATATGCATTTTAAGTGCAGTGTTAGGGCTTCCCGGTCTCGAAGTTTTACTCCAGGTAGAAGCCACAAAGCACTCTTTCTACATTCTGTTTCTCTTTTTTTTTCTGCTTTGAAAAATGAAATTATTACTAAGGTTGCATGAATTGCCCTTTAATGCGATTCTCTTGCACAAAAATTCTTTCAAATGTGCGAAATATGATAATGATGATAAATTCAGACTGAATTCGAGGTGAATCAAAATGTATTTGGTGAGCAAAATAAGAGTATGTACAATACCTCATAAACATTTGGGTGGCTGCCTTATTGCTGTATTGTAAGGCCCTGGAAAATAGGCCTCCCTCAAAATTGTGTATACATATATCTTGTTATTATCCAGGGGCGGATCCACGTAGCGATTATTCCGGCCCGGCCCCCCCCCCCCCCCTAGCCCCCCAAAACGATAAAAAAAGGATAATAACGTAAAGTTAACCTTTATAAAACAAAAAACAAAAGCGCCCCCCCCCCCGCTTATTCGCCGGCCGGCTGAGTCGACACTAAATTTTGTATTAAGATTTGGCTACCCCCCCCCCCCCCCCTTGACGCCGTCTGGATCCTCTGCAGGCGTGGATCCACGGGGGGGGGCTGACGGACGGTTCAACATAAAATGAATTTTAAAAAAAATTCTCACGAATTAGGTGAAAAGAACAGAAATAGTGGTTTCACCCCCCCCCCCCCCCCACCCCCCGCTTATTCACCGGCTGACTGAGTCGGCGCAAAATATTTCCTGAAAAATTGGACCAAAAAAAAAGTGCCTCCTACCCCCCCCCCCCCCCCCTTATTCACCGGTGGCTGAGTCGCAACTAATATTTTCTCACGGATTGGGCCCCCCCCCCACCCCCTCCCTCTTCCCGCCGGCTGGATCCGCCACTGTTATTATCATCACATATTTTACCCACCAGTATCTTAAAAAGTTGCACACTCTTCACTGCTTGCTGCAATGGTGCAGAAACCTAACTCCTGTTTCCAAGAAGAGTTGACTCAAATTGAGCTCTCTTCCACAAATGAAACTTAAAACGAACGAGTTGGTCAGTAGTTCCTGCATAATAATAGGGACTTTTAGATTCGCACGAAGACAATGGGGATTGCTACGGTCGACGTCCTTTTAATGCACTGCCTTGAATGGACGTCACACGTATCAGTCCACGCAAATCTAAAGTCCCTAATCGTATCAGTTCTACACATGATGCTTCACAGTGAACACATATTCTGACCAGCCTCTTCATTTCATTTCCGGTAAGAAGATTCAACATTTAATCTCTTTTGGTTTTGTCTGTTAAGTTGATTATTATTATTTCATTGATATATTACATGATTGTGCTGCAACCCATGATCGTTTAATGATGAAGTGAATGCAATTAGTGATATCAGAACCAATGATATGTTTATTATAAAACCAGATTTATCATTTAAGGGATGCAGACCTAGCATATTTATTTACGTATTAAACACGTTTATATTGTATGGTGTTAGTTATGTTTATAAAGCATTTAGATGATATTATGGTCGTATTATTATATAATAGAAGTAGTAAATCTTTATATTGTCATACTTAGTCAGGTTAAACCTACCAGTGTGAACGGACCTCATAATGTGTGTATGATCGTAAATGTGAGAGTTATAGTGACTAGTTCATACCCCCACTTTACCATCGGAGCAAAAATGGGTAGTAGTAAAGTTAATCCTGATACCAATTCAATAGTCTCTGCATTGGGAGAATTTTCTATGGTATTTATCTGAGATAGCTGGTGACATGTTATAAATTATGGCTTTTGGGCATCAAGGAAAACAGAGAATTTGTGTAGTACAAGTATCAGGACTGGATTCGTGAGTTTGTTATGAATTTGTAGTTTCTCTCTCTCTCTCTCTCTCTCGCTCTTTCTCTCTCTCTCTCTCTCTCTCCCTTTCTCTCTCTCTCTCTCTCTCTCTTTCACTCCCTGTCATTTATGTTTTTCCCTCTTTGACTGTCTAATGTAATATTTGGAGACTGAGAGTGATTTCGCAAAGACGTTTTTGGTCTTTTCCACAGAGAACCACAAAATAACCCACAGGTTCCAACTGATACCCAAAACCATGTCCGATACAGCTAGACTCTGGTAAAGGATTCGCATGTATTCCTGGAGCTCCTTTTGGTGTCTGATGACAACCAGGACAATGGCATTCAAAATTACGCAGAGGAAAATGATTATTATATTATAGGTTACAGGCTCTTTGTCAGGACTACCAACGTTTGTATGGTTTACCATGTTCAAAGCTTCCGTTATCAAATCCAACACATCATGAACGCCTTTTTTTCTTTGAAGCCAATCAGTTTCTGAGACATGTCGAGCGTGGAAAGCAGCTAATGGAAGTGTGATAGAAAAGTTAGTACTGGCTTTTATTGTATGTCATGAATGCTTTATTGTTAGTATTCGATTAGTGGACCCCGTGATGATGATTGTCAACATGAAAAGTAGGTTACACTATTATTGGGTCCGTAAATTAAGATGTCGTTTACCTACAATAGGTGAGTGAAAGGCTTTAGACAGTTCATGTCAAAATATGAGACCATTCAATACAGCAATGGAGTTACAAGAACGACCGTCGCGTGTGCCTGAAAGAAGGTGGTCTCCCACGACACGCGACTGTAGCGGTACAAAGCGCTGCCATGTTTCTTCTTCGTTTTTCTTCTTTGTTGCTTTAATTAAGCAATTAGTCAGAGTTCACTTTTTTTAGCCCGAAATTCCCTTTAATGTACATGTACATACAAATATAAAATAAAGTATACCCGTTTTCTGTCACATAATTTCACTTTTATTCACTTTCTTTTTACCTCCTTACCACAAAAATATAACAGATTCTCAGTGGCCATTCAAAGTTCAATGTTCAAATTTTTAATTTTTATTTCCATTTTCAACAAGTAAAATACAAATGATAATTACCCCTCTGAAAATTATCCCCCCCCCCCCCTTACGAAAATCATCCCCCTGTCTCCCCGAGGACAACTACCACCCGAAAACAAATTCTCGGGGGCAGGTTGTCCTTTGTTGCACTTGTGGAGGGGGGGGGGGGGTAATTGTCCTAGGGGTAATTTTCCAGGGGGTGATTGTCCTTGAGGGGTAGTTTCCAGGGGTTTATTTTTCGGGGGGGGGGTGATTGTCCAAGGGTTAATTGTCCTGATACGGCCTATTCCGTATAGAATAACAAATAAAATAGAAAAAGAGAAAAATAATCACTTTACCTGAACATGATATTGTCATGCAATCTTTACAGGTAGGTGGTCTGGCAAAATTTCAAGAGTTTCCAAGAGCCAAGTAAAAGGTAGATGTATCAAAATTAATGTTGGACGAAATTGATTGCCAAAGTGGTTATTCAACCGTCAATTATTGAAACGGGAAGGTAGTAATGACGCTTTTACAAAATGAATTCATGGTTAGCATTAGAAGGGGTAGAATGTTTTTGTTAATCCCTTGGTTATAGCATTATTGTATGATCCAAATTGACAGCGGACAACGAAAAAGTTCAGTTAGCGTTTAGCCCTAAACAGATTACTTGTTGACAGACCACCGTGATTTTGTTTAGGGGGGGTGGACGATTCCAACGCGTTACCTCTTAAAGGAGAAATAGCTTCAACAGTAAACTATTCTTAAAGAAAGCAGCAAATTAGAAAAGCAGATTGGTGAAAGTTTGAAATGAAATCGGACAAAAATTGAGAAAGTTATGTTATTTTGAAAGTTGTATGGGCACTTCAAATACGCTATATAGGCAGTGTCACTGTGTTGGGGAACTGGAAAACTTTCCCATTTATTTCGACACACAATTATTCAAAATATATGACTCGGCAAAGTCTTTTCCTTTAGAGAAATTGTGATAATCTGCTAACCACTATATATTTTGAGACGTGCCCCAAAGGAGAACGAAGTTAGGAGAAAAACAAAAATGTATTACATAATGGTACACGACAAACGGGAGAGTTAATTGTACCATTAGCATGGGTAAAGTCATTATTTAGTCGGACGTTAGTGGCATTTCGACTCTGAAACCATTTAGATAAAGATCACTGAAATCACTTGATCAATATGTTTTGAGGTGTTTTATTGACAAAAATTAATTTTCTATGTTTAACTTTTAAAAAATGCTGCAATAATAAAGAGTAGTACAATATTTTCGCAGCATTATTAAAAATGTGAGTGATTAAAAAAATAAGGAGTTAATATGTTACAAACTAAAATACATTTCATTGACTACACTATAAAGGTGTCAAAACATCAGTCATGATTTAACGACTATTATTTAATGAAATCATCATGTTTGAAATATCTACGTCCCGAGTATGAGTATCAAAAAAGAGGTGGTCCAAGCTTGGTACCATGTGGGACGGCTACTATGGCGCTCGCTTCTTATTCCCGGACATACATCAAGGGTATCGGACACGAAATTATATAAGCTATTAGAGATTTTTAAGAATTCTATCGGACAACTAGCATAAATATTAAACTATTTCATAGTCAACGATAATGATTGATACTTTGGTTTACAATCTTTAAATAAAAAAATCGAACATCAACTTTCTCGTGGGCATTTCATTTTTGTATCGTTCTCGATGAAAAAAGAAAATCTTTAAATGTAATCTTATCAATTTCTCAGACACTTCTTAAAAGCCAAAAAACACATTCTTCTTGCCTCAGAGTTTGTTAGGAGGTAAATGATAGGCTGTACCCATGGAAAGCTCCCTGAAATCGTGTCCAAGACATACGTCAAAGTCGGAGGCAACGGTGTCACATAGTAAATTATATAAGGTGTCCAGACCATACAGAAAGTGGCCGTCGTTAGTAGAATTGTGGCAAATCCTTTCATCCCTCTCCTGCGTGGTCGATGAAGGTTCATATTGAGATCGAGTACGACATCGATTTGAAGATTCCCTGGCGATTTGATAGGATCCTGATCTGTAGAATTGCGCGGATTAATGTCTGCACGATTGATTTGGACTGCAGGTCCGACTGCATTTCGTAATTGATGAGCAATGAGTAATAATCGAATATTCAATATCGACGTGATGACAATTGTTGCACAAATAGGAATGATTTGAAAAATCGTGTGCACTGTTGACGTCCATGTAGCCTTTGCACTGAGATCTTGAGTTGAACAACGTTCCGTCAAGAGTTTCATGAACGGTGAAGATGGAATTGGGAGATATATTCCACAGATCAGCATAATCAACAGAAAGACGGATGAAATTGCGAAGTAAAATCTTGTTCTGGTCACGATCGTGTAGTATCGTAGTGGTCTTGAGACGAGGAGGTATAGGTTCAAACTGATTCCGCAGAGACATGCCATTACGGAAATATAAATAACATGGAACACATAGGAAAAAGCCATGCTTAGAATGTAGCAAGTGGTCTTCGAGGTGTCAATTGAAAACCAGAGAAGGAGCCAGATGTTCCAATTAATTCCTAAAACCATGTCTGCTACAGCAAGAATCTGATAAAGAATTTTCATGTATTCTTGGATCTCGGTTTGATGTTTAATAACAACCAAGACGATCACATTCAGAATCAAGCTCAGACAAACCGAGACAATTTTAACAGCTTCCTGTTGTAATGTCCTGATGCCGACTGTACTTGTTACCGTGCTTAATACTTCTGTAGGGCCGGCCATTTTAGAAAATAAATTCTCTATTTTTTAATATGATGTCATGCTTGTTGCATGTAAAAAGAAAAGCGTAAGAAGAGTACACTCTTTTCCGGCTAACTGTGTTTTTCTTATGAAAGCCAAGCAAGGCGGTCTCTTAACATGCTGAAAGATGCATGACGATCGCGAATGAAAATAAAAATCTAGAGCACGCGACTGAGGTAAATTTCTAAATTTGGGTTATCGTACCATACTAAGTGAGTAATTGACAGCTTGAATGATTATTCTACTAAAAAACTAATGAACCATCAACAAAAACCCGGCGACCGCTGTCAATCCGGAAAGTTTTTTTTCGACAGAGCTTTGAGAGATAGCCTGTATTTCCCACATCATTAGCAGGACTGCCTCAGATTTTAGCACGTTTGTGTATATATTCATTATTTGTATGGAAAACTTCATCGATATTAAGTGAGTAATTGACAGCTTAATTAATGTTTCTGCTCTACCAATAAATCATCGACAAACACAGGACAACCGCTACATTTTTTAAACGAGTTCTTTTGTTCCACAAAGCTTTGAGAGCTCGCCTGTATTTCTTACATTTTCAATTAATGTACATATTCATTATTTGTATGGAAAACTTCATCGATATTAAGTGAGTAATTGACAGCTTAATTAATGTTTCTGCTCTACCAATAAATCATCGACAAACACAGGACAACCGCTACATTTTTTAAACGAGTTCTTTTTTTCCACAAAGCTTTGAGAGCTCGCCTGTATTTCTTACATTTTCAATATGACTGCCTCAACTTTTAGCATGTTTGGAACAATTTCGTTATTGTTATCATCAACTTCATCAAGATATATTATGAATTGTATGCAGTTGAATCATATATATGAAACAGACTATACAGAAAACCATGTGCTGTTACTTATCAAAGGAAGTCAAAACTTGATCTCGAAAACTCATTTTGACCAGAAAGAGAGAGAGAGAGAACAAAAATAAGAAGAACAAAAAATATGCATCCAATGAAGCGGGGCTTCATTATATTGGTCAATTATAAATGATTCTCTTTCCCGTGGTTCACAATTTATTAACTAAAAACTATTTCATCGTATTGTACCTTCACAACAATTTCTGTAATGCAGTTTCTGTGATTTTTCAACACGAGAAGATGAGAGATAAAAACAAACACGCCTGACTTGGTCAAGGTACGTATACAGAATGGTCTTTATTATTAGATGGTCTTAGAGCGGCATCAGCTACTGCATGGTGGGATCTGCAAAGGGTCGTTTCTATAGTTACATGTACATACAAAAGTGAGAGTGATTTAACACTTCCAACAATCCCTTTACTCCCTTTTAAATGGTAAACGTGATACTTAAAACTAGTGTTCCGTCAATGCCGGTTTTTCGGTCAAATACGAGGCCTATATAGACTAAGCACCTGCGTCAAAAGGTTAAGTATGTTCTTAAAGACTGCATCTTAATTGGTCTATCGTGTGCGTTCACCTTCCCGGATGTCTTCTTCAATTGGTGCTTGTAAAGTCGGTTAGTTTTGAAGCAACGTGACGGAAAGCTACCAAACACATTCGCCTCGCTTCGGAGCTCGTCAGCAAGTAAATAATGGGCTCTAACCACGTATAGCATCCTGACAAAATATCCAAGATATTGTGTACCTCAGGTTGTACCGGTGCTATATAGAGGATCACAGTAGGAGTCCACACAACACAGAAAATGACCGTTATAAAGAAAATTGTGGCGAACCCTTTCATTCCTCTTCTGCTTGGTCGATTACGGATCATGTCGTGACCAGGTATAATATCATTTTGTGGATTTACTTGCGCTTTACCACGACCACGCTTTGTAAAAGGAGAGTTAGTCGTCATTACTTCTTCATTAACAATAACAGGGACAGTGCCGTGAAGGTTTTTAAAGTGTCCGACCGAATTTCTCAAGTGACGTGCAATGAGTAGTAAGCGGAAATTCAACATTGATGTAATGACCAGTGTTGCACAAACAGGAACTATTTGAAAGCCGGTGTGAACTATAGTCGTCCATTTCGTGTTTGAACTTGTATCTTGGGCCAAGCAACGTTCCGTCAAGAGAGTTATAAAGGGTGACTGTGGAATTGGTAGATATATCCCACAGCCAAGGATAATCACTAAAAAGGTCGTCGCAAGAGTAAAGTAAAATCTTGTTCTGGTCACAATCGTGTAATATCGTAGTGGTCTCGTAACGAGGAGATAAAGATTAAAACTTACCCCACAGAGGCAAGCCATTACGAATATGAAAGATACGAGATACACGAAAGCAAACACCATACTTATGATGGTGCAAAACTCCTTAGTTTTGTCTGGTGAAAACCATAGAATAACCCAAATGCTCCAACTGATTCCTAACAGCATATCCGCTACTGCAAGGACCTGATAAAGAATTCGCATGTATTCTTGGAGATCTTTTTGGTGTTTGATAACGACTAAGACCATCGTATTCAAAATCACGCAGAGAAAAGTTGTCAAAATTCGAACCGTTTCACCCGTCGGACCACCACTACCTGCCGCCACGTTGGTAACGTTAATCATGCTCAAAGCTTCTGTAGTCGCCATTTTGAAGAACACACCCTGTAGATACTCAGAGTTCAGACTTTTATATCAAAAGGTTAGGAGAGAACGGAAGGTCGTTCTTTAATAACGAACTGCACTGCTCTTAATGTCTATATCGATCATCAGACTTAGTACTGCGGTCTCTAGATAGACGTAGATACGGGAAAACGTATGAACGGTTAATGCATTTTCCACATAATGTTGCTTCTGCGTGATTACGTGCGTTTTATTCAAATTATTGCGCACCAATGAAACGATCAGAAATAGATAGGAGCAGAATTAATGGGATATAATGAGATGGCAAAAAAGTGACTGACAGATTGATGAAGTTTTTCTGCCGAAATGTGAAACTGGAAAACAAACAAGACGTGACAAATAACTTTCGATACGCATTAATGACAAAATTGAGTATGCTTGGATGAGAAAATGTGGTTCTCAACTGTAATCAGAAGGTCAATAATTTGATATTATTAGGTGGTCTGTCGTAGACAGATCACCTATTGATTTCGTCAGAATTTTCTTTCTTTATTTATTATTCTTTATTAGGTGGTCTGTCGTTTTCGACAGATCACCGGTTTTCGTCAGAATTTTCTTTTATTCTTTATTTTTATTTCTTCCCGTTTTTTGTTCCTAGGATAACTCAAGATTGGTTGTGTTAATTTCTTTTAATTTTGACACAATCATAGGTCATTGCCATAAGACGTGACAGGAACATTTTCAAGGTCATGAGGTCATCGTGACGTCATCCAGGCGCCATTTTGTGAAATCACATTATCCATCATATCTTCATGATGCATCAGCAAAGGTCATTCATATTCATATCACATATATTTCAGGTCAAGGGTCAACAGGTCATGTCATCAAAAGTCACATAAAGGTCACGACGCGCGCGTACGTGCGCGTCAAAATTTAAAAATGCTCAAAATCACCTAACTATTAAAGGAGAGTACGAATCAGGTCATTTTAAGCATTTCAAAATTTTCCGTCCGTACGTGTCCCCGCGCGCGTTGCGCGCGCTTACTACGCGCGGAAAAGGTCAAATTCATTTTTTTTTTACATGATTTAGATTCCTCTTACCATAAATCACAATTTACATTAATTTCAGTCACTCTTGACCTTTCATAAGGCCGTGAGCGCGCGTCAAAGTTCAAAATCCGCGCGTGCTGCTATGGGAAATATAATGCAAATTTGATCAAAAACATGCCATTTTAAAAATCGAAATAGCTCTTCAGATAGTCAATTGACCCCCAAATTTTATATCATGGTTGGAAAAAGCATGAGTTGGAGATATGATTTCATGTCTCATTTGACCTTTAATTAACTCATGACGTCATCATAATGGCCTCCGAACTCAAAATTTCAATTTGCATATTATGATGTCAGCAGATTTTTGGAAAATTGATTGTATCTCTGTAAATATTAAATGATTTACTTCCAAATTTTGATATGTTTTAGCTGAGACAATTCTCTACAAATGCAGTTGACAAGAATTTTCATTTTGACGAAAGCATCATGGCGTATTTTTGCGATTAAAGGAGGCATGTCAATTTTTCACATTTTGCGTGTATTCTCTATGGGACATGACTTTTTCTAAAAACTGGATTCTACATTCTCGTCTTTCGCGAGCAATATCTCCGTCGTTTTATCTTTGTTTATGCTGAGCTTTGAGTATGTTGTAGCTGAGACAATAAGCTATCACAAGTGTGCCCTTTTTTTCGATCAGATGCCGGAATCATGCTCATATTTCACTTACAAAGTGGGATTTGAGAATTCCATTTTCCGTTTACGTGTAATCTCTATGGGAAATGTTTTGGTATATCGGTAACGCACTTGACTTCCGACCTCGAGGTCCCTGGTTCGAGTCCGGGCGTCTCCAACAATTTTTTTTCTTCACTTTTTTTTCTTTTTGACCTTTCACTCTTCCATCTCCTTTGAATATTAAAACACGTACAATCGCAAATAATGTAATAAACAACAATATTTACTTTATTTTTACCCTATTATCACTTGATCCATTACTTTTTGCGTGTAATCCTTATGAGAGATGACTTTTTCTCAAATCAGGATTCTACATTCTTGTCTTTTGCGAGCAATATCGCCGTTATTTCGGCTTGATTTTTGTTGATTTTTGAGTATGTTGTAGCTGAGACTATATACTATCTAAATGTTCTCTCATTTTTTTCAGTCTGATGTCATCGTGGTCTGTTGATGATAATCATCAACATCATCATCATCATCATCATCGCCATCACCATTACTATCAAGATCATCATCATCATGATGATCATGATGATCATCATTGTTTACATGTCTATATAACTTCTCCCTTTCTCAATATAGTAAATATTATAATCTATCATAAGACTTGAAAACAGACCACCTAATTCGTCCCCATGACGATTTAAATTTCTAGTTTTTATTTATTTCTCCCCTTTTTTTGTTCCGACGATAACTCAAGATCGGTTTGGTCAATTTATTTTATTTTTGGCACAGGCATAGGTCATTGTCATAAAACGTGACAGGAACATTTTCAAGGTCATCAGGTTATCGTGACGTCATCCAGGCTTCATTTTGTGAAATCACATTATCCATCATATCTTCATGACGCATAGTCAAAGGTCATTCATATTCATATCACATTTACTTAAGGTCAAGGGTCAACAGGTCACGTTATTAAAGGTCACATAAAGGTCATGACGCGCGCGTATGAGCGCGTCAAAATTTTAAAATGCTCAAAATCACTTAACTATCAAACGAATCAAACTATCAAACGAATCAGGCCATTTTAAGCATTTAGCACAAAAAAACGCACACGCGCATGCACCAGCGGTTTCGCGCGTCCTGGCATTTTGCAACATAGAATCGCCGAATTTTCTGTCATCATATTTGGCACATTTTTCCAAGCATTTTGATACCTTGTTCACCTTTTTCTGACCATTAATAACGGAATGAGCGTCCGTTTAAGATACATGTCCGTGCGTGCGAGCTCTTGTAATACATAGCATAATATATGGGCAAAAACATTCCTATACAAAATCCATTATCGTTATTATCATCATCTAACATTATCAATATCATCATCATCATCACCATTACTATCATGATGATCATCATGTTCATCATGATCATCATTGTTTACATGTCTATATAACTTCTCCCATTCTTAAATCTATCATAAGAATTGAAGACAGACCACCTAATACGTCTCCATGACGAATTAAATTTCTAGTTTCTTTCTAGGTCTTTTGTTGCTATTGCAAAACTGGATACTAAAAAATAAGACTGTGTGTGGGGGGGGGGGGCAGAGCAGGCGCCTCACTAAACCATTTTAAGGTGGGACCTGGTGGTTAGGGTTTAGAACCGAATTTGCGAGAAAAAAACCCCCCCCCTTCCACTAAACCACCCACAGAAAAAAACCTTTTCATTTCCGTAGATAAAAGGGGGTGCGGAGAGCAACCTCTTTCCCCTCCATCTAATAGGAAACGAGGGATCGAGGATAGAGATAAAGACATGGAGGAAATAGAAGGTAACGTAAGAAGATGTCAAACGTGACCTTTTAAAACCCTCCCCTGTTTGGCCGCTACGCCTCTCCCATAATTAACATGTATTATTACCAAGCCGCCACTCACCCACAGTGCCTCCTTAAAAACTAATGGATCCACATTTTCCTACTGGAGAGAAAGTCACGTTTTTCTTAAAATTCATACAACTAAAAATTGTTTCGAACGGCTCTAATGATTTTCCAAAGGTTTGCATCAGCAACAAGCAAATATGCATTAATGGTTTGCAAACTAGCAGAAGCTATACAATGTATTCAAAGACTAGTCTCGATATTGTTGTTGTTCGACTTATGCCATTCTTTAGATTTATCGGTTATTGTAACCAGTGAAACGCTCGCCGGTACGCAAAGTTTCCCTTTTCACATTCACTGATCCAACCGGTACCACTTTATCATATCAGTCTTCCGCCTTTCTGTCCATTTCCTTTATCTCTCCTTCTCTATGCATTCCCTCTGTCCTCCTTTCTCTATTCCAACCTCTCTGTACATCTTTATTTCAGTTATTACTTTCATAAGATCTCTATATCTGTAAGTTCTTCTGTCTCATTCTCTATTTTGATGATCTCGTTTAGTTCTCTACTTGAGGTGATTCGTTTTAAGGTAAAGACCAGTTCTTGTCATACGATTGCATTGCGAAAGAAACGTTGTGGAATCGATCAGAAAAGGTTGATCATCTAGCATATAAGTATTGGTGTGTACTGCAAGGTTCTGGGATAATCAAAATGATAAGAAATTTGGCCCAGTCTTGGTAAAATTACAAGCACTGTACACAGTTAGATGTATATAGGAATACGCGACACGTGCGCGATATCTATCCGGTCCGCGCATATTTTTTTTACACAACTGTTTAGCCATTTTCGCGAAAAAATTCCAAGAAGTGCTCTGGTGAAAGAGTCTAAGTCGTCAGCGCACTATGTGCAAGCACGTACACCCAGGGAAGGGAAAATGATAGAAAGGGGAAAACAAGGATGGTGGAGAGGATGTGGAGAAGGAAAAACAAGGAAATACATAAGGAATGAGAGAAGAGAATAAGTCAAAGGAAGAACATAGAAATACATAATTGAAGAGCTATAAGAGGATCATAGATCTAGACTAAGGAAAAACAGGGACATAAAGAAGGAGAAATGAAATCTATCAGATTAAAACAAAGAAATAGATGACGAAGGAGAAAAGGATAGATTGAAGGAGAAACAAAAGAAATACATAAAACAAAAGAGAAGAGGTTAGAACGAAGGAGAACAAAAGAATAACATAACGAAGGAGAACTGCAGGGGGATAGATTGTGAAAAAACAAAGAAATATATAACGAAGGAGAAAAAGGATAGATTGAAGAAGAAAAAAAGTAATACATGACAAATGAGAAGAGGATAGATTGAAGGAGAACACAGAAATAAATAATTAAAGAGAAGAGAGGATAGATTTAACCCGAAAACAAATAACGAGTATGTCATGTGCAGCTCCAGCAATCCAACACTGCTAAGGGTAATGCTAGACTCTGTAGTTAGTCGTTTGCACAGTATATTTGACTGAAGTGGCTAAACAGTTGTGTAAAAAAAAATATGCGCATCCGGTCCGGATAGATATGATAATTTACCAGATATATCAATTAGTTGGCATTTTCCGCGCAAAATTTGTATCACGTATTAGTCGAAACAAATTCTTTCACAAGATTGGTAACAAGAGCTTCCATTTCATTTGTTGAGAGGGGGCGTTTCCAAAACTGGTCTATACCTTTAAAGGACAAGTCCACTCAAAAAATAACTTACTTTCAATAAAAGCAGAAAAATCAGACAAACCAATCAAAAAAAGTTTGAGCAAAATCGGATAACTAATAAGAAAGTTATGAATTTTGGAAAAAGTATGTAAAACTATATGGAACAATGAGAATCACAACACAAATTGACAAGATGGTTATCAGTTTGTGACGTCATGTCCTCACTATTTATCAAGTGCTCTATAATAATAATAATAATAATAATATTAAATTTTTATATATATATATATATATATGGTTTAATCCCATTATTTTCCCTTTTTATTCCCCAAAACTTGATTTCCCCATGCCTTTGCCCAGGTTATATGATTTGTATCATATTGCGTGCATGACATTTCACAAAATCTTTTATGAACTCTGAAGAATTTATACTATTTTCTGAATATTGTATATTCATAATTATTGATTTTTATATGAATAGTTTATCAAAATTCACATTTTTCATGATTTAACTGGGAAAAATTACTCTATATTAGTACATCCACACACAAAAATATTACTATTAATCTAACTTGAATGCTGGTGTGAAGAAATAAGGTTCTTAAGGAGAAAATAGGAAATTTATATCATCAATATAAAGAAAATAATTAGTGGATAGTGAGGACATGACGTCACAGACTCATGAGTGAATTGCCAATTTTTCTGCTTCTATTGAAAGTAAGTTATTTTTGGAGTGGACTCGGGCTTTAAAGCCCCTCTAAAGTGTAAGGAGCCCAACATTCGCCACAATTGTGATAGCAAAATTTCACTTAAATTTTATGTCCTAAAAGAGCAGTTGTAGGTCCTGCCATAAGTAAGAATAAGAGCAATAACCATGCACTCTGAAGGCATTTGCAGTCTTAAACAAGAACTCGACTATCCCTTTAAGTGAAATTTTACCATCGAATTGTTGGGGCTCCCAACACTTTAGAGGGGCTTTAAAAGTAGTGTATCTCTTTTGCAGCCAACATCAAATTTTGTACAACTTTGCAGGAATCATGAGTATGTCACGTATGTCCTTTCTTTCAAATTTAAACGTTTAACGGTTAGCAGTGACCTTAATTACGCAAGGGAAAATGTTTATCTGGATTTCACTGTCAGCCATTGTTGAGTGACTGACTATTTAAATTTTGTTAATAACATAGATATTAGCTGAAAATGGTATATTATCATTTGTACACATCAATGACCCGCTTCTTATAATGACCGACATTACACTTATCGAGTCTTTATTCAGCACAAAACGTACGACTAATGCAGTACAAGGGAAAAGCAGACTACCTTCTAGGCGTATTTTTCGCAACATGTTTTGAAAATTCCTATCGGTCTATAATACCACAGAGGCGTTTGTAGCTGGAATTATCACTTGTTTACCACAGGATTTACATAATTTTATATTTTCATCCTGCAAAAGAGACAAGATACCTTTCAACGCCTCTCACTTTTCAAAAGGAAACACAAGTCAGTGCAGCGATACTTCAACTAAACAACTAAAACAATGACAGCGTAGAATAACATTGTGCATACAAGTTTAATCAATCTCTGAAAATCATCCATATGAATTTTGTAAAACAGAACAAGGAAAAATATATTTGCTCTCCTTTCATTTCAGACAAATTCAAACAAAGAATGAAATGAAAGTTATAACTATCTCCCCCGTTAGGATTGCACAGACTCGTCATGAAGGAGAAAACAGTCGTTTGATACACAAACTCTCTAGCAATACATATCAAAATAGTACAGGGTAACCATACATCAGACTGGGTACACAAGTCTATCAAATACTTGCACTCGTTTTGGATTGTGACGTCATCATTCTAATTCATGGAACAAATTATTTTCATACAGAATAAAAAAGATTACAAATCCGCATCAAATCTCTTGAAATATCTATATGACAAGAGGTTTCTACCTATACATTTGGTAAATTAGTACAAATACACAAGACACAAAGTACACAGTCACATTCAATACAATAGAAGAAAATCTATCACGACTGTGTAACAATAAATTTCAAATGTAAAAAATACAAATGCATAACATCCATTGTGAAAAAAATTATGAAATAAAGTACACTATTTCAATAGATAATAGATATGAATCTTCTTCATCATCTTATACACAAACTGTACAAAAATCAAAATAAAATTGAACTCTCTTTATTTGATAGAAATATCTTTATCAAATTTTAACACTCATGATTTTGTTAATATTTGCATGAACAACAAAATTTATTCTGACACATAACACATAGTACAATTGCAGTCATGAAACACTGATGTTTTGGCATTGAATAACAAAGCAGAAAAGACAAATTCCACTGAAGAAAAAAACTTTGTTCTGCTACCTTTTCACTCTTCTAAGAAACAGGATATCTTAAATAGGAATCTCTCATATTTATTTTATTATCGACACTTAAGTGAATTGTATGGCACACTTTCAATCCAACTTTTATAATTTTTGTTCAGGGTTAAGTGATCAAATATATTACTCAACTTCATATACATTGCAACATTAGTAAAAAAAAATCAACCTATTTTAAGGGGCATCTCCTCCTACTTATGCTTATTTTATTAGGAAAATGATAATCGTTCAACTTTCTGATAATTTGCATATTTTCCATCTGTTCCACTGAGAGGCAGAAATAAAGTGCACTCTTTCTACAAGGAGACAAAAAAATATTTTGTCTTATAATAGTTAATCAAAATCAAAAACTAACATAGCGTCTTTCAAACAATAACTATGTTCTTTCCCTTTTGTACATATGCATATTTAGCTTTTATTTTTCCTCTTGCAGACATATTTTTAATGTTATTTGATTAAAGAAACTGTGTCATGTAAGTCTTTTAAGGTGAACAGACATCAATCAAATGATTTCACATTGTATTTCTGGTCTGAAAGTAATACAAATATGAAAAATTAAAATTCGAACAAAAACAAAAAAAAAGTGGGAAAAAGTCATCAGTCATTAATTCAAATGATCTATGAGGGGCAAGTTATTCCAAAAGCTCACGTTTTATTTAGTTGAATTAAAAAAATATCAGCAGTAGTCAAACAATTCACACATTTTGCCATGAAAACCTTTTCAAAACTGTTCAAAGTTGAAAACATACATGCATATTCGATTTGGATTGGCAGTTTGGCACTATCTAACAGTTTAAAGTACTTTGTGCAGCATACTACATTGACCCCACAGAATATTAAAAAGATTGTACTTTTTGAAATCCAAGTCTTCATGTTCCACCTCAAAACAGATTCCATTGGTCCAGGACTAGTAACAGTTTGTCAGAAGAAATTATTAAAAAAACACTGCATATTCCAAATAAATCATTTCAGGAAATGCCAAGCTTCAGACACCACAGATTCAATGGAAATATGTTTTGATTGCAAATGAAAGAGGAGCAAATCATATTTCATTTTGGGGTTCAACATTTTGAGTCTATGTTTCTCACTCTATTGTATATACTGAACTCTCAATTATTTTTTATTTCAACTGTTTTAATTATTAGATGTGTGTGTGTGTATGTTTATATATATATATATATATTGCTATCACACTTCTCTATCTTTGATCCATTCCATTATATATCAGAGCACATTTTTTGCTTTCATAGCTAGATAGTTTTACAGGCCTATTTTGAGAGTATTCACTTTAATTCTGGCCACTTTTGGTTTCCCATCACTAAAAGTGAAACATAGTCTATGTGTACAGTAGGCTTACGGTTGCACCATGTCAGAGAGAGGGGGAGGATTGGGGAGTCTCTGTAGTTTTCTAAGTAGAGTTATTACATATATATGCATCCTATATCATCCTTTTTTGTAATAAACAATACTACATAAAGAAAAATAGAACCAATCAGAACATCGTTAACCAAGCCGTAGTGTAACCAATGCCAATGTTAACAACAAATGAGACAAATTTATATTTAAAAAAATACATGAAGAATGAAAGAACTTGAAGTGATATGGATGGTAAAAACTGATTGAAACAAAGCCAATTTGCTACATGACGGGACCAGTGACAAAACATTAAATACATCTTGCGCTGATATACCTGCCAGAGGTATTTAGCTGAATTGAGCAAAGAAGTTATCATTTATACCTCCAATATCATATTCAAAATATTTGACAGTTATCCTGAATTTTCTTAGTGTTCTTGCTGCTTGAAGAACAGTCTTGCATCATTTAGTTTCAATATTTCATTTACATTTCATGAAGTATTTTGCACATAGGGAGGTTAATATAGCCCATTCATTATTCAAATTGCATTAAGGGAATTGATAATTTCATACTTTATCAAACGAAGAAAATAATATATAAATCCTGCATACACAATACCTTTATCATCTCAACTTGAAAACAAGAAAATGAAGATTGTTTCCACTTTCCTAATGTTCATTGCCCCATATACCATTTCATTTTGATTTCATGATTAAGAAATTATGAAATGTGTTTGCACAATATGAGTTGATAAGAACACGACAAAAACTTATTTTAACGCAACTTGCGCGAGAGAAACATACAAATAAAAACAAGTTTGCACTAGAGAATCTGCACTTCCCTCCCTTAATCAGTCTGTTTCTAGAGCAGTGTGTTGTTTTCTTCATAAATGGAGCATTTTAGAGCAACTCGGGCCCCATGAGCTTTCAACACAGGCGGAAACCAGAGCTATACCCGAAGCCATCATCATCCTCAAATAACAAATTAGACATGTGGCACTAAAACATAAATCTAAACCTAACACTTAATTGAACTTGATAAAGCAGTATTTACTAGGGAGTGAAACTTCTTTGCTGTTAACAGTTCAAGTTAAACCCTCAATGGCAAAAAAATATATAACACAAAACAATTCTAATGGAACACAAAGTAAGAAATTATATTACTTAAATGCAATTATGACTGACCTTACATCAATTTGAATGTGTTGACAGTGCTTTTTTCTGTAAATGAGGTGTTTATGTGTAAATCTACTAAATTAATTACTTTTCCTTTACAGACGTCTAAAAATCTATCCCTTATATATCTCTCTCTCTCTTGTTTAAAATATTCATGTCTCTTTAAACTTCTACTAAATTTCAATGTCCCTATAAATGACAAAAGATATGTTTCCTTGTATGATAATTTGTTTAATGAAAGACTTTATCAGCTATGCTTTATCATGATGGATTCTCTAGAATGATGATGTAATATGATGAGAACATTTTATGAGTGAAAAGATAGCACTCTTATATCAAGTATGAATCAGAGTTGATTGTAAATGGTGATTACCATGATTTGTGTACACTAAATTTGAATTGAATGAATGAGTTGACCACAGAGACAAAAAAAAATAACAATATATTGGCAAAACTAACACATGGGAAATCTATCAGTATTTTTGGCATTTTGTCTTGGGGAATGATTTAAAACAAATGAAAGATTGCAATATACGATAACGGAGTACTAATTATCTTATATTGACAAACACAAAAATCTAAGTTCTAATTTCATTCCAACTCACTTTTAAACATGTAAAAGAATGTCTCATCTTTAAAGTATGGTAATTTAATTTTGTATTATCATTAAAGCAAAGCCATGTGCTGATCTTGCAAACAGAATCATCCTTAAAACAGTTTGGGTTCAAAATAGACTCAGGCAAATATGTATTTTTGAAAATGTTTTTGAAACTAATCGTAAAGCAGGAAGAAAAACAAAACTATGAATATTCTTTTCAATTAAAGGGACTTCGTAACACTGTTCAGATGAGAGAAAATGGTGCGAAGGTAGTGACTTCAATGCTAGATGTACAATTAAAGATAATCTTGAAGGTTTGAGCGAAAACATACCATTTTTAATGATAAAATTAAGAAAAAGTGATCTGATCGCTTCTTTCATTCTCCTAACTTTATTATTACAATTTAATCCCATTTTCGGTGAATGTAAATCGTCACAAAGCATTGAATTGGATCTATATACCATTCCAGACATGTAAGTGTTGACGGATTTGTAAAAGCCTGTTGTATGTCTTGTTTTCGTAGAAAATACATGGGAAAATTCAAAAATGGTTTGGAGACTTTACTGTCAGAGGGTGTCTCATAGAGACGCCTTCAAAGAAAACCATAAATACCAGTATCTTTGTAGTTTGAGAATTCTTTCAGGATTTGTTTGCATGTAAGAGGGTTAGTACAGTAGAAGGAATATAATAAGTAGTATTTCATACAAAATTTACGCAGTTTTTCATCTCCCTTCAACAATGTTACCGAGTCACTTTAAGAAGAGTATATTTAATATACTAAATAAATACTACGTTTGGGGGAAGATTCATTTGATTTCACTGATCGCTATTAACTTGTTAATCCGTTCAGATATAGCAAAAAGAAAAATTTGGCACTTTGAGCAATAATTTGATTGGAATTTTGATTGTAAATTCAATATTTGCCAATGACCTTTTTTCTCCACACGTCATTTCATGTTTCTTTGACAACAATTCAACAGCAAAAAACCTAAAAAGATAGAGCAGATCAGACAATCAAAATTATAATGGGGATTTTTTGAGACTGAAAGTTTGTTCGAATAAGTTATCGTTAAAACTCTGTAATTGAGTTACTAGTATTTTGGTACACACTACTGAATGGAGCAGTATTCATTCATACAGGCATTGAGACTTGCAGGGGGGTATTAAATGGTTCATAAGTATCTGACATAAAAACATGCAACAAAAATCAAAAGATATGGCACAGTTTTAGACACCGCAACTCTACCATAGACAGTCACATCTGTATGCACTTCAACCGACTAGCAATTCAAGCTATATCATTTCACGTCAGACAACGATTCAATAACAAGTCAAAAAATTACTGACACAGAAATATCACATCAACTTACAATTATCATAATAAAAAGTCATTTAAGTACAATATTTTGTTCTGTACTCGACGTCAGGAGGGAAGACAAGTTTTCTTCCCAGAAGCCACCTGGTTCATGACCTCTGACCCAAGCGGCTCATCAGTAGGGCGTCTATTGCGAGGCAAACTGGGTGGGTGGGGCATGGGACTGACTACTATAATGAATAATCTAAATGTCTACATATCCAGAAATTATGAGCTATCCTACAATTCAAGTCACTTTTAAGGGATTTTGTTCATTTGATCTATTGCTCGAAGGGTGGGGGTGGAGGGGGGTCATCATTTTGTAGAATCTAAATTAGTTTCTTGAGTCTCTTCAAAGAATTTTAAAATTTGATCTCTGGTGGGTTTCATAAATCTGTTTAATTTTATTTTGATGGATAATCATTCATACATGTATATCCTTTCTATAAATTAAATGTAGGCTCCCAACAGAATTTTACAGTACCGGTACCTAAAACATAGGTTTCTTCTGATTACCCCAGCTAATAAAATGAACAAATCCTTCCGTAATTCAATCTTTTGTAGAGATTTCCAAAATAAATTTCGACACACTTCTTGAAGAATAAATATAAATCTATTGCAAATATCAAGTTATTTTCAAAATCCCTTTAGCAATTAATTTCACTATTATAGAAACTTCATAAGTATAAAAATAAGGATCAATTTATATTTTTTGCAAGGGCTTGTAGGAATCTAATGTATACTTCAAAAGCCGAGTCTCCACAAAAGAGGAGGAAACTAATTTTTCTTGATGGTACCGACAGCCCTCATACCTTCGCGGGCGGCCGTCCAGAGCCAGAAGAGTCCCGTGCCCAGCACTCCACCCAGCTTGCCTCGCTCCACCAGTCATTGGATAACGCAGAACTTGCGGTAATCGGCTTCGATCTCATCCTCTATCGTCGTCATGTCCGGGTGCTTCCCCGACGTGTCTGGTATGTACTGTACATAAGACATGGACCGGCATTCGTAGAAGAGCATGTATGCATTGTCCATGTCTATCTCCTCTTTCACCTCCTATAGAATATGAAATAACACAGACACGATATTGTTATCTAATCTGAATATATAGTTGTACTTCAGAGTGGGTCCATTAATTTACATTACGAACCAGAGAAATATAACACTGAGTTCCTATAGGCAATCTAATTATTCAGATGGTCATATCTCAGCCAATACTTAACATATTCAATTGGTTTTCGACATTTGGACATTATTTGTGATGCTCTTTCGGAAAATGGTGTAAAAATTGAGAAATTCTAAAAATAGATTGTTATGATGTCGCAGCTTCGGTACTCTATAGACTATGTTAGGAGTAAAGATGGAGCATTTCTTTTCATTTTATGTTTTGTGACAATTTTCTCAGAATTATACATTTTTCTACCTATAATTACTTGGTACAGTTAACAACTAAATAATTCATATCCATACATTTTATGTTTTTTGTTTTTTTCTTTACTCAAGAATGAAAGGTGAAATGGTTGAATCAGGGCCTTTGTAATATAAGACATTGGAAAAAAAAGAAGAAAAAAAAAGATTTAATCTAAAAATGTAAAAGAAATAATTTAATCACTGACTGTACATTGTATTAACACATTTTCTCTCTATCCTCTCTGCATAATGTCTGTCAATCTATTATTATATATCTATCCCTTCCTTTCATGTTTTTCTAGCTCACACACACACACACCCTCTCTACTCTCCCTTCTCTCTCTCTCTCTCCCTCCCCCCCCCCCCCCTCTCTCTCTCTCTCTCTCTCTCTTCCCCTCTCTTTCTCTCTCTCCTCTCTTTCCCCTTCTCTCTTTCTCTTCTTTTTTTCTCTCTCTCTTTTTTTTTTCTCTCTCTCTCTCTTTTTCTCCTCCACTCTCTCTCTCTCAATCCATATTGCCTAGAGTGTGCATTAAATGTAAATACATACCTTCACACTGCTATCATTGTAGCAGTACCACTTCTTGTTTGGATTAACAGAGTAAGAAACATAATGCCCCCCCCCCCACCCCCCACCCCCCACCCCCCTCTCTCTCCCCACTCTCCATCTCTCTCTCTCTCTCAATCCATCTTGCCTAGAAATTACATGTTACATACCTTCACACTGCTATCATTGTAGCAGTACCACTTCTTGTTTGGATTAACAGAGTAAGAAACATAATGACCTCCCCCAAGGATACCAGTATGACTCTGAAATTAAATCAAATAAAAGACATAATTATACAAATGAAACACAAAATATTGATAAATCTGTAAAACAGATATGTAGCAGCAGTTTCCTAAGATATAAAGTTTTCCGTTTAGTAATCAAATAATGAACATTTTTTTCTACCTCAGTTCCCATTATCTGATATAAGTCTAGATTAAAGTTGATATATGGAATATATACACAATTTTTGCACCAAAATGCTTGAATTGCAATATGATGATTTGCTATTCTTTCAAATGCATTAACCACATATTTCCAATGGGTCTGTGGTTGATGTCCTACAGCATTGATGGTATCACACAGATATGAGTTTGGGTAAGAGCAGCCTGTGACACCATTAATCAAGTCTGTTTAATAGTGACAGCATCCATTGGAGAATTTGCTGAACATTTGAATATTTAAAAAAAGGATGACAAAACAAATAATATAAAAGAACTATTAGATTACTCACCACAACTCCATAGAGATCGTACATCTGCCCATCATCCACGTCTTCCTCTGGTTTGGTTTGAGGATGAAGGAGAGGATGAGCTCCAGTAGCATCAACGGGCGGAGTCAATAATGAAGCCTGCTTCTTTAACTTAGGTTTGCTCGGTGAGTTAGACCCTGATTGGCTGTGTGAACCATCACCCTGCCCGCTCTCCAGCGTTCCGTATCCACTATCCTGATCCTTGGCCCCGCCCTCCCCATCCCCACCCTCTTCCTCCTCCGCCTCTACGTGTCCATTCACAATGTCTGACTTGCAGTCACCATTCATCAGAGGCAAGGCCCCGCCCGATGTATCCAGGCGAAGCGCAGCCGGTCTCTCTCTTCTGTCTTTGCTCTTCTCCACGGCTCCCTCCTCCGATGGGGCGGGGTCCTTTGATTGGGTGGGGTCCTCTGATTGGGCGGGGTCTTCCGATGGGGCGGGGTCTTCCGTGTCTGAATGATCCGTGTCTCCGTTGACGACCACGCTGCTCCCCCTCCCACTGTCCACTCGCCCCTGCCCCGCCCCTTCACTACTCATCTCAATGGCATTGATGCTGATACCAGCCTGGGGACCTAGTACGCCCGAATCTTTTAGATCTTCCGTTTCTGCAGGTGCATCGTTCGTTACGTCTATTATCTTGGGCTCAGTGTCCCCCTTCGGGACCACAAAGTTACTCACATTGAAGTTTCTTTTCGGAAACTTGACAATCTTTTGGGATTTCACCCATCTCCCATTCACAGACTGGAATCTCTTCAAGTGTACAATCTGAAACAAAATTTAATTGAAAAACAAATAACATACTACATGTACGTAACATTTGCCTAGTCTAACGTTTTCTCAATAGCAAATAATATATATCAGACATGCAATTAATTTCTCCACATCTCAAAGTGCAAAACAGAAAGAGAGAACAAAAATTGATTCATTTAATGAGAGTTTTTAATGTTTCTTCACTCTCTGCTATGTTGGACATTAAAAAAAAAATTCCAATGGTATTTATCCCCCTCTTTTCCTCAACGTCTCCCCCCCCCCCCTCATCTAATCTTTATTTCTTAACATGCCCCTCTCTCTCTCTTTCTTCTTTATCTACTTCTTAGTTATATCTCTATCATCAATAAACTTAAATGATGAGTCGAAATGTAGGTTTGTAATGCAAGTCTTCCTCATTCCAGTCTAATACAAGCCAATACATGAACTTCAAAGTATGTTTCAATCATCATTAATGTATTAGTTCTTTTGTGTTCTCCTCTACTTGATCCCCCATTTCTCTCTCTCTAAACTTTTTTTCTCTTATCCATTTTTCCTCTACAAATCCTCTTCCTTTCCCCTCATCTATATGTCCCCCAAATTCAGTCTCTAAATATCCTGCACTTCCAACAATTCCTTCTCTCTCTCTCTCCTTTAAAAAACGTTTATTTCTCTAACCCCTCTGCCCCTCTTCTGCCCCTCTCTCTCATCCCCTCTCTCTCTCCCTCCATCTTACCAAGATAGGTGGTAGCCTCCATATATCCAGTTTCTTGGCTGCCAGCCGATGCTGCTTACACTTTGAGCAGTAGTACAGTTCATCCTCCCCCAGCTCCTCCTCCTTGGTGAACGCTCGTAAACAGTCGTCCAGGTTGATGGGCTCCGTCTGTAGCCGCCGGCTGTTCTCACAGCTCTCATGCTCAGTCACAAACTGCAGAGATGACGTAACATTGCCAGTGAAATTTAATAATTGTACTATACATAGAAGCCAATTGATTTTGTACATACTTTTTCACCTGTGCCAAGCATTGGTATTTTGTTATTGTTACTAAAATGAATATAAGCGTTATATCACCATAACTTTTGCCAACCAATGAATCTTCAAATGTGTATCGACAGGTACTGGTACTCTCTATGCATGTATTTTCATTCTTCATGGAATGTTCACTTTCTCTTTCTAGTATGTGTCCCCTGACTGTCTGTCTTTCTTTCTGTCTGTTATATATCTATCTGTATTTCTTTCTCTGTCTGTCTGTGTCTCTTTCTGTCTGTCTGTCTGTCTTTCTTTCTTCTATCTGTCTTCGTCTGTCTGTCTTTGTCCTGTATCTCTTTCTGTCTCTGTCTGTCTCTCTCCCCCTTTTTTATTCACTTAAACATTCCTGAATGCCTTTTTTTCCAGCACATCCGGGAAATTACTAACTGATAGAATGCCTGATGAATGACCATGGGTTTTTCAGTTTGTGTGACTCGTTTCTTGTCTCACGGTTAAACATTTACTGACAGAGTGTGTAATTCAATATAAAGCATCAACTAGAACCATTTGTGAAATATTTCAATGCAAATATTGTAGGAGACCAACACCCACAAACCCTTGCATGAAGTTCTCATTTTGAATGAATTGAATGCTGAATTGACATTTATTTCCGTCATCATGACAATATATACAAAGATAAAAGATGAAATACCATAACAGAAAACAATTCTATCAAACTTACATATAAATTGACATAATAACATTCAAACTATAAAGAAAATATTTAAGCATTAACCATATAATGGAACATGGTGCAAAAGACAATTGTATGCACCAGGCGCACAAGTAATAATAACATAGGCTGCTGAAGGAAAAAAAAAGGGGGGGGGGAGGGGTTGCATTTTGGTATGAGAGATGAGGTCTTAAATCAATTAATAACTCACCCTTTCTTGTGAGTTCTGGTATCTGAGATGTAGAGCCGTAGGGTCCCATTCAATGGCTATGTAGGCTAAGCCCGTCTTCAGAGCCTCACTTTCACATGGTATATCACATCCTCTGCAGAACCTGTGAGATTCATTCAATAGTTATCAAGACAAAACAAACATGGGAGGAAGAAAGAAGAGTATGAGAAGAGGGGTCAAATCTGCAGCAATACAATTTCATAACACAAAGAGGAAATCAAATCAATGCACCGTTCTAAAAAAAAATGAAATGGAATTAAAAAATTATCAGCACCTTCAGGATAATTTTGTTTCTTTTTCGGAATAGATATTAAAAATCAAATTTAGAAATGAAAAAAACAGACAATGCATTTTAAAGCCCCACTGCACTACTTATAGCTCTATAGTACAGTATATACATGAAGCAAACAATGCCTAAGCGGTGACCATTGATCCCCCATGATCCCCTTTTTCTTATGTTAATTGAGAGCTGATTTGATGAGATAATCACCTGTCAGTGACCATGCCGGGAGGTCTAATCCCTCCTGGCCAAACTAGTGCAGAGGGGTTTTAAGAACTCTACATTGTCCTGTTAGAATGCTGTTCAGCAGTCAGGTAAAAACAAAGCATCAACTATCCAATAGCGATAATTCATAAGCATATAAAATGATCCAAAATCTGTGATTCAATTCCTCACAAAATAACAGGATTTTCTAAACTCTTAGTTTTCTTTTACAGCACAGAAATCCTTTTAAAATTTCTTAATTTATGTGTTTTTCAACTGAAATTCATTACAAAATGACAATATTTTCAGGAGATGATGATTTGAAATATTTAAGGCTAATTTGGGGTACCAGTACTTATTTTAACATCGCTTAAGACTGTACAATGTCCCTCCCTGAACTACAAAAAATGATACAAATAACGACTTTCAGGCACTAAAACTAATTTATACAAATCTATGCAACATGCTTTTAAAGCATGCAATCATTAATTCTGCTCATAAACAAAACGGATAATCATTGATAAAAAAAATAGTGCAAATTCATCTTATCCACACAGCATTGGACATGTTACTCTCGAAAATTGGTTTTGAAAAGGAAACAAGCAAAATATTTAAAGCAATTGCTTTAGGGCTAAATATGTATTAAAATAATAATCAGGAAAAAAATGTGATTCAAATGGGATATTTTTCTTAAAGTGTACCCATCACCCAAACCGGTTTTGCTCTTGATGTAATGGGTTCTATTGTATTCAAAATATGAGCTTCAAATATTACTTCTACAAAAAGATATTGCAATTTTCATACATTATCAGTAAACAGTAAAATGTCTTGTTGAGCAGACCAATTAACCTGTGAACTTACTTAACTTGCATAGAATGATTACAACTTTTTAAAAAACAAAACATTTTTGGTCCAATTTCATTCAAACTTTCACTAGTCTGCTTCTCTGATATTTCTGCTTTCTTTTAGAGTTGTTTGCTATTTAAATTGGATTTCCCTTTAATTGTTTACCTTGATAGGTTGATATCATACATGCTAATTGATTGATTGATTTGTATTCGCCAAGCTTCCAACATACAACAATATACAAGAATAACAGATCAAAATGAAGTCAGTTTGAACAGGATAACCCACGACATTTCCAGTTATCTGTCTCTTTCCTGATATTTTTCTGCTAGCAATTATTTTTTCAGGTGATCAGTACACTTTAAGATTGTCCATATTATTATCTTTTAGCCCTGACAAATGTGCAAACATGGAGATGTGCTTTGATCAGTTTTTAAATTTATTCATGAACGCCACTCAGATTGCTTGAATGAACAGGGACATTGTGTTACTTCAAAAGGGGTCAATATTTAGACAAGACCATTTTTAATATCTTTAATCATATCTACTTTAGGGGTTATGTAATAATAACAATGACAATTATTCTCTACCAAGCCATTATGAGAGTGTGTGTTGAAACAAATGGAAAAGGATTGCAGCATTTTGCACAGTGACATTATCGATTCAGCCAATATGAAGTGCCCATAGTGAATACAACTTTCAAAAATTCTTGAGATTTTGTCCAATGAACTAAAATGTTCACCAGTCTGTTTCTCTTATTTGTCTGCTTTCTTTTAGAGTAGTTGTCTGTTTATATTAAGGTTGAATTTCCCTTTCATGCAATGTTACCAGTTTACATGAAGCAAGACAAAATGTTCCTTTATAGAACTTTATGTATGATCAAAATTCTTCAATAGTAAACATGCACAGGAGTCACTTCATACAGCACATACATTGATAAGGGCCATTTTAAATAGACTTTACTGGCCATTAGGGTTTCAATAACATTCATGCATATGTGTGTGACAAACAAATATATGGTTTGATACTCTCTATGAGTTATGTGATTTGCAAATGGTCAACACTACATGTATATCAAATCAATGCTTTCATGTTTTGTGGTTGATATGTAAATAATTTAATGCAGTCAACGGTATAACAAAAATGGCTTTAAAACAGTATCATCACTTGTTCTAATAAATTTTGATTGAGTATCAATCACAAATATGAAAACTGTGGCTATACAATATACATGTACAGTACATGCAAGTTTCGAGCTATTATTTGACATGCATTATGCATTATGCATATAGAGTAACAAGTCTAAAAGAGTTTGATCAATGTGGATAATACAAATTTAAAGAGACTGTAAATAAAACTTTTCATTAAAAAAGAAATTAAGGTATTTTGCATGCAGTTATTTGATAGATATAACGTGAAGAAAAGAAAAACTGTTGGATGTTAGTTGAACTTTGAAAAGAGAATACAGAAAAAGAACGGTTAAACATAAATATGATAGACGAGACACACACAAACAATAGAATTGATTAGATTCTGAGAATAAAATTATTGGTGAAATAAGAAGAGACAGGGATAATTATGAAGGTTGAAACAGATAAATGAACAATAACGTTTTCTCCCCAAATGATATTGTTCTTTTGTTGTTAATAAGACCAATCATACTCAGGCCAATGATTGCATCTCTCTTCCACTGCCTCGTTACCCCCAATAGCATCCGCTGCAAATTTGGCTTGAATGACAAGAAGGAGAGTGCTTTCCAAAAGAGGGATATGACTATTTTCCAGATGTGGTCCTTGACCTCATTGATGGTGGTACAACTTTGACCTTTGACCTCATGACCCACACAAGCTCATTGAAACCTTATGACCCACACAGCTATCCTGACTGACCATACAATACTGATGTAGCACTTCCATTAATGCAATTTCCGTTATGCTGAATGTACGGATCTGACATTAGTTTTACAAAATTCCATCTGTGACCCTTAACCTTTGACCCAAATAACCCCAAAATATTTGACCCAAATAAATGCTGATGATATCTCCATCCACGTGCAAGTACATTCATAAAAATTCAATAATCCACAAGTGATCCTTGAAATAACTTGATCATAATAACCCAGAAACATAAAACAGCACCACCTTCAGTTGAAGAAACATATAAAGAATGGGAGAAGACATTCAGAAAATATATCAAGAACATGAATGAGAAAAAGATAGAGTGATCGCTTGACATGTTAGATAATTGATTGAATACAATGATTGTATGATATAAAGTAGCCAAACCTGTCTCCGCTTAGGATGATACGTACCTATACCACGGGCACCAGGCGCATGTCAAGCCGTCCTTCAGCACTGCCTTCAGTGTAAACGGGTACTTCTGACGAGGGCTGTCGCTAGCAAACACAAATGACATATTTTATATTGCACTTGGGGAGTTATCACAGGCATCCTCGTTCTCTTACTATCTCTAATACTAGTACTAAGTCAAGGGAGATTTTTCTTTAAGTCGGGGGAGGTTGTTTCTTTGGTGCAAACAAACCAAATCATAAAAGAGTGACAATTTTTTTGTTTATATTTACTAAACCTGGTACAAATGGGATTTCTGACGGGGGCTGTCGCTAGCAAACACAAATGGAATATTCTATATTGCACATGAGGAGTTTTCACGAGCATCCTCATTCTCTCACTATCACTAATACTTCTTTTTCATACTATCTCTAATACTACGCCGACTTGGATGTTAAATTTCTTTTGATGTTAAGGAACTACAATTAACTAAAGGAAGTGACAATTTGTTTCCTCTTGAAATCTAAATCTGGTCACATGTATTATTTTAGGGTATTTGTAACCATCTTTAATACAGTCAATTACATGTATTTTCCCAAAGTATTTCCTTTCATTTTATCTCTCTGATGCATGAAATCTTTGAAATGGATATGAGAAACACTAACTCTACACTGATTTGTTTCACTTCCTTATGCGAGAGACCACAAATAAAACCGAGACAAATGATGAGGTATTTTTGACAAATTGCCTGAAACCATTTCCCTTTGAAACCTTAGACAGATGCTGTTTTCTAAGAATACTTGCATCGTTGTTCTTCTGTGAGAAACTATTGTATGGGATGTACGGAATATATGCCAACATACATGTATACGCTTTAACATGCTTCTGACATTAGAATGGTAAAAGTGATGGTCACTTTATGCTTCCAATCTCCAAGCAGAACCTACATAGATTTTTATGCATCCATGTAGTCATTTCATTACACTCTTTTTGCCAGACACATGCAAGTACAAAGAAACAGTAACTTATCAAATAAGCGACATTAGTGTTTCTTTATTGGGATATTGTTGATTTTCATCAATTAACACAAATTTATGAAAGCAAGAAAAATCCTTTATCATTTACTTTTGGATATCAAAATCACAAGAGACTTTATTTACATTGCCATTACAAAATGAACATCTTATGGGTATATCCTCACATGGGCACTACTCACTTTTAGCGCCTAGAGACTTTGGTGGTAAGCGCTTTATAAGTAACGTTTTTATTATTTATTATTATTATTTATATTGCCTTTTGTTTTTGGACATTTGAAAACCATCATTGTAAGGAACAGTAATTAGAAAGAAAGAAAGATTTTACATTGGTCCAGTTTTTTTCAAAAGTTCCTGGTCGAATGAGGTGACACATGATGAATTGAGGATCATAGCTATTCTTATAGAGTAGAGTAAATACATCACATAAACTATTCAAACACAAGAGGGGGCAGGGACCTTGGATCGAGAGGAACTTATCACTCACCAGTCTTCTGCATGGTTCTTGTTATGACCGGTGTTATGGTCAGTTGGTTTGGTAGGACTGACCAGCCTTGAGATCTGAGTCCAGACCACCTTGTAGAGATCTTCTCTGGTCGTGGAGGGCTGGCAGGGCAGGATGAGAGGCAGGCCAAACAAACATGGACGACTCTTCTGCCACGCTAGGAAGTACATGTCCATCCGAATCTATGTGGGCAATGAATGGGAGAGGTGCAACAACCAGAACTACAGTTAATCACAGCACCGCCACTTTATGTGAATGTTTCTGAATAGCAAGTTTACTGCATTCTCAGGTTGAAAAATGATAACATAGCAAATTGCAATAAAGAGCAACTGTTAAAAAGTCCGGAGTACGAAACGAAAATAAGTGCTCTTGATGGGCTGTTGTAAGTTGCGTTTTATATTACTGAGTTGTGGATAAATACAACCTTTTTAAGCAAAAGGGCCTAGGTCTGTTATATTCATGAATGCACTAGACAATGGTCTTAATGGAAAAGAATACCACGTCCTATAAGTATAAGAACTAAACATTAATCAAGTTAATACATTCATTTGGATTATAAAGGAGTATCAGGGCATTTGAAGCCATTATAATAATATACCGTTCTTGTATAGCATAATGTCTCTATGCGCTTCCAAAAGGGTTTGGATATTATTACCCCGGATTTAGCTCTGGCAACCGTAGTGCTCAGTGCATTAAAGGAATAAATCCTCCCAGGTACTCACTTAATACACCTGGGGGGTGTTTCACAAAGATTCTAAGTCGAACTTAACTCTAAGTTGAACTTAAAAGTTATGGAGAGCCATTTGTAGCCTTGAAATAAAATATATTCAAAAGCGAAAAATCAAGTATTTTAGACTTTCCATAAATTCCACATCAAGAACATGAAATCTCCCATGATGATAGAAAATATGAATGATTTGAATCAACATTTTATGCCTTTTAAAATAACTTTTACAAAATATTTTCAAGGATGCTAATGGCTTTCCATAACTTTTAAGTCCAACTTAGAGATAAGTTTGACTTAGGATCTTTGTGAAACACCCCCCAGGGTTGAGGGTGGTAAATGCAGATCAATGTCTTGCCAAAGGACGTTAGTTGTACGGCAGGGATTTGAACCCCGTACCTTGTGGTCCACAGTCTGAAGACTTATTCACTAGACCACAACACCTCAACATTAAATAATACAAGACAGTAAAGTCATGTGTATAGCACTCCTAACTTAGATCGCAGTGTCTTAAAGGCATCGTTTAACAATGTTAAATCTGAGATGCACAGCCCTACATGTTATCAGTGTCTGTGAGATGATTTGATAATGAAGCCCTAACAAAAATCGTGCTTCAAAATGATCAAGAAGTGCCTCAAAAAAGTAAAACCCTTTGAGTGACTGGTTTAACCATACTTGATTTCCCCAATAGACTGTAGTGTTATGAAAACGATAGGCTTGTAAAAGTTATGGGTTCCTGACTGACCTAAATGTTTATAATTATCATTGCAGCATGAGCTAAATCCAGGATTTTGTTTCAAAATCTGAGACAAAGTTACCGGATCCCTTTAAAAAGATCACATGTAAATGTACACACAGGGGCATGGTGACCCTCGTACCATTTTGCGATGCATGGCTACCACGAAGCCATCAAACTCTGCCCCTGGCATGACGGGGGAGATGGTGACCGCACTGGTACCACTGGCAGTGCTGGGCGTCCGGCTATGCTGGGCTTGAAGGACACGGGACTGACTGGGAGTGGACGGTGAGTGACCAGAACTGACCACAGACTCAGGGGTACTGCTTGTAGGTGTGTCATTATCTGTGCATATAAAAATGTAAAAAATTGGGATTCATTGAATTATGGCATCAAAGTTAACAGAAATTTTCTTGTAAAAAAAACATGTGTGATGCCAATGAGAAGAAGGTACTGGCAAAGACAGTGAAACAAAAGTAAAAACTACACTACTACAATAAGATAGAGAGAGAGTTGGATGAAAATTCAGTGATACAATGACACATAACAGCAAAATGACTGGTGAACATAGTATTATAAAAGGGAACGTTACTCATTTGTCAACAGATGATGAATGGACTAAAGCACACAGTCACATATTAAACCCGAGTTAAAAAGAAAAGTTGGACAAAAGGAAGATGAGAGGATGAAAAAGAGCCATAACAATCGTTGAGATTCCTGACATCCCATTACAACAAACTTTGATGGAACTTTATGTTTAATACATCAAATGTTTCTTCTCGCTCATAGGCATCTCCAAATTAATTTATACCATGATAGCACTTGAAAGAATTTTCACAACTAACATAACTGCCAACATGCCTTTGAAAATAAGAAATCGCTCGATCATACAGCCATTCAACGCACATAATACATGAACTCTCAATTCGCGGCACATGATAAATCAAGCTTAATTTGGCTTTAGCACCATTAAAAAAATTGTTTAAAAAAATTGAAATTGTGAAAAATCTGAATATTCCGGATTTTCAGGTCCTACAAATCCAGAAAATCTGAATATTCCGGATTATTCGGAAGCGTTGGCAGGTATGAATTAACTGTTAATCTTTACGAAGCAGAACCATACTGGTCGTTATGGTTATGCGATCCCTCTATTATTCTTACCCTCGTCATCTTTGGCAGTGGTTCCATTTTCCAATCTTCTTCTCTTCTCCCCACCCCCCGGTGAATTGGTCGAGGGGATTGGTGACACCCTATCGGCCCGGGGGACGTCACCGTTGGCAGGTAGTCTGTGTACTCCTGTGTTCTCCTTGGTCACCGTATCAATGGGAGGAAGAGGTTGCTGCTGGTTGGACTCGGAAGTAATCATGGCAGCTGACAGAGATAAGAGAGCAAAGAGTCATTTTATTTTTTTTACATTAAAACATCATCAGATACATTGAAGCAAGGATCAAAATCTTACCTTCCAATCACAATTAATTTCTACATTTTGAAATTAGTAAAAGTGTGTCACTGTCAGCGTGATTTTGTTTGAGTTGAATTATTTTCATGTAAACTTCATGGCTTTTTGAGCTAAAGCTCAAGATGTTTAAAACCCACATGTGTGAAGTTTAAACAGCAAATCAGACAAATTATTTGAATTAAAGAAAATTTGAGACACAAAGCCTAACCATAAACTAAGAGCTAAACATGAAATGTGTAAATATTGCATTGCCTTATAGAATAAGGTACTTCAACCTTGAGGCAAGTTGATCCATAGATTAACCAACGAATATACAGCTGGTTATTTAGTGTGTAATCAAAGTTGAATTATGAAGCTACTGATCAACATTAGGAGCATTAAGGTTTGAATAATAATAATAATAATATTCCGCTTTTATATAGCGCCCAATACATCAATACAACGATGTGTCTAAGCGCTTTACAGATATATTATTACGCCGGTCATCGGATTCAGGCTTACCCGCACACAATGTATACACATTCTCCACTCCCCGGGGAGCATTCCGGCCAGTCACCATTTTACAAGCACACACTTGCTCATTCAACTACATTAACTTTCACATCCTATTCATTTACCCTCACAAAATCATTTTTAAAGTCGGGAGTAAAGTCGTGACTTACTTTGGCTAGCATTGGTTTCTGATCCAATGGATCCTTGACTTGCTGATTTGCAGATCCCCGATGACAGGCTTGTCTGAGGTACTTCGTAAGCATACAGGATGCCCCCTAGCATCGTGCGAATCTTCTGTGCCTCGGACGGAAAACTCTGCAATCAAGAGAAAATATTAGTTTGAGGCTGTTTTTCTTTAATCATAGAACATTAGTATTTTAGTGTATAATACATGTATTTCCAATATTTATAGAATAACATTATATTATCATTTGTCATAGATTTAGTTTTAGTATTTATAACAATTTTTTTTTAATGTATGTGGGCCAAAAGAGGTGTAGTTTCAGACCAAGTTAATAGAAATTAATAGAAAATATGAGGATGGAGAAAGAGAGAACGAGCAGAAAGAGAAGAGAGCAAAACAGAGAAAGAGAGGACAGACAGTGAGCAGGATGTAATGGTAGAGAAAGACAAAAAGCAAGGGCGGGCGAGAGAGAGAGAGAGCGAGAGAGAGAGAGAGAGAAAGAGAGAGAGAGAAAGAGAGAGAGAGAGGGAGAGAGAGAGGGAGAAAGGGAGAAAGAGAGAGGGAGAGGGAGAGAGAGAGAGAGAGAAAGAGAGAGGTGGAGGTGTCCTACATAGCCAAAGAGAGAACAGAAATTTGACTTTTAATAAAGGCAAGGGGGCGGAGAGAGAAGGAAATGACAATTATAACATAGAAAGAGAAACACAGAAACACAGAGTGGGGAAAGAAGACAAGGTTCCTCAAACAGAATTTAAAAGAACTTAAGAGCTACTGCTTACCCTAACCATAGCTCCTCCAATCTCGGCCAAGACCAGTTGATCAGATCCCATGTCGCACAGGTCAGCCAGCTGCTTTTTTAAAGACTTGTACTTGTCATCTGTATTCAGTCGCAAACCATACTTGACAGGTACGCTTCCATCAAGGCGAACAACTTTACAAGAAAACGGGGGAAACTTCAGTATTTTTACAACATCACAAAAAGCAGACCAAAAATAATTATTCTGTATTCAGTTGCAGACCATACGTGTACTTCACAGCTACACTTCCATTAAGTCTAGTGCTGTAGTCAAACGTTTAACCGTCCGGTATCCGACCGCCCATGGCGGATTCCGTTTTCAATTGGACGGTTTCGTTTACCCGTTTTTTTTTTTTAATTTTTTTAATATTTTTTTTTTTTAAGTTTCGATTTATGCCCCTACACCTGGCACTATGCCTGGCAATGTCTCCCAGCTCAGTAATCTGTGTGTTGACTCACCACTCTGAAACTAGAACAACACTCCAATTTGTCTGTCATCTTGGTTTGAAAGTAATCTTTGTAATAGATCTCAATATGTAATTTATAATAATAATTCATCCAACTTGAACACATGGCCTACCACAAGGTTCTATCCTAGGTCCTCTACTGTTTTTACTTTACATTAATGATCTTACACATTCCTCTAAAATCGACATTGTTACTATTATTTATGACAAGTTCACAAGCACAAATGAAATTCCTTCCCGCTTTTTCACACGGACCTGGCTTGCTGCCGACAGAGTCGGTGAAGAAAAAAACAAGTTTTAAAAAAAGTTTTTAAAAAAAAAAAAAAAAAAAAAAAAAAAATTGTTTTTTTTTTATTTTTTTATTTTTTTATAAATAAATCGTTTAACCGAAAACCGTCCGGTTTTGACTGGCGGTTAAACGGAATTGGAGATATCCGTGATGTTACAGCACTAATTAAGTCTAACGATTTTACAAGAAAAAAGGGGAAACTTCAGTATTCATTCATTCAACATCACGAAGAGCAAATAAAAAGATGTCAAGAAAAAGACATTTACTTTAATTACTATAAAACAATATCAGAACCTTTCCTCTCAGCCCTAACACTCATTGCATGTATTTATGTCTTGTTTAATTTTATTTCATTCTAACTTTAAGAAGAATCTTAAATCACTCAGTGAATGTAGATTGTCTTCCTTGATATCATTCTCAGAAAATGTCAGGTTTTATTAATGAACTTTGAATCTTACTTTGAATCTTCTGTCCCCCCCCCCCCTTTCAGGTCTGTTTTTCCTTGAATATATTTCTCTTTCTCTCTGTCCATCTCTTTTTCTAGCTCTCTGTCCGTCTTTCTCTCTTTCTATCTACTGCATTAATATAAAATCAACCTTCAACCATCTACTATCATCCCCCTCTTGGGGGGTGTTTCACAAAGATCTTAAGTTGAACTTATCTATAAGTTGGCCGTTAGCATCTATGAAAATATTTTGTAAAAGTTATTTTTAAAGGCATAAAATGTTGATACAAATCATTCATATTTTCTATTATCAAGGAGATTTCACGTTCTTAATGTGGAATTTATAAAAAGTCTTAAATTCTTGAATTTTCACTTTCAAATATATTTCATTTTGAGGCTACAGATGGCTCTCCATAAGTCCAACTTAGAGTTAAGTTCGACTTAGGATCTTTGTGAAACACCCCCCTGATCTCAGACAGGACTGTACTCACCCACAATCTCTACATGCATGGAGCTTTCCATAGGGAGAGGCAGGGAGAGGAAGGTGAAGGGATCAAACCTCACGCTGATGTGACCGCATGTCTTACACCGGACCTGAGACTTGAGCTGGCCTTGGAACAGATCCACAATCACAGACTTGTTCCTGATTAAGTGGTTCTCCCAAGCCTGCGGGGGAATAAGGACAAGATCATGTGATAGATTGAGAGTCACAGTGAAACTTGAAGACCAAGCTACCTGATATATTAAAGGCATTGTTTAACAATGTTTCCAGTTTTATAAATCTGAGATGCATGGCCCTCGTGTTATCAGTGTCTGCAGGGATGCCAACCTTTCAGAGCACAAATCCGTAATCATAAGGCTAAAAATCCGTAATTTGGAGACAAAATCCGTAATTTTCTGCGCGACGCAAATTTTTCTGCACGCTGGCAAGTGCAGCTCCCGCAGGCAAGCGCGATAGCACAACAAGTTAAATAAAAGTAACATACCTGTTCATTAGTTGGTGTTACACGATGCATTTCCATTTCTTACTGTATTCTTCTTTAAAAGTCTGTATTCTTCTTTAAAACTTCTTGCCACGCTTCTTAGTTGTGGAAGACATGATGATTGATATCTAAATCCAACCAACATGAGTTCAGATTGTCGACGAAAATCGACGAACGCTGTGACAGCCTGTGAGAAATCCGACAGTGTACACGGCGCTAGCGTAGCGAGGCCTGGCGCTGGGCGGGCGGTAGCGGCGCGGCCAAGAGAGGTATTTCACCCGGCCCCCGCTCGCGAAGCACATGTTGTATGCACATGTATGCACTGAAAGGGGTGTGCTAGATAACAAATTGTCCAATCGGAAGCCCTGTGGGATTTCTATGCATGGATTCAAGGATGGCTGCGCTGCAATAGTCAAAAGTACGTGCTAAACCTTAAACGTGCTAAACCTTAAAGTGCTAATTTTGAAAATCGGCAAAATCTGCAAAATCCGGAATTTATGGTATGAAAATCGTACCGCCCGTAATCGGCCGATTTCCCGTAGAAATTACGGGAAATCCGTACTAGTTGGCATCTCTGTGTCTGTGATATGGTGTAATATTGAAGCCCTAAAAAAATTGTGTTTAAAACAATCAAGAAGTGCTTCAAAAAAGTAAAAATCTTTGAGTGACTGGTTTTACCGTACTCATTTTCAACAATAGACTGTAGTGTTATAAAAAAACATTGGGAAAACAGTTTTTGAAATTTGGAATTCCAATCATTAATATCTTGATAATCAAACATGCGATTGCCTTGTAAATGTCATGGGATTCATTTCTGACCTCAAGGTTTATAATTATGATCGCAGCATGAGCTAAATCCAGGATTTTGTTTAGAATCAGAAGCAAAGTTACCTAATACCTGAAATGAGTATGGTAAAACCGGTCACTCAAAGATTTGTACTTTCTGAGGCACTTCATGATCATTTTGAAGCGCAGTTTTTTAGGGCTTCATATACACCATATCACAGGCACTGATAACACTCAGGGTCATGGATCTCAGATTTGTAAAATTGAAAATTTCTGTATACTGTCATAATTAATTGCACCATGTGTGAACAGATCTTTATCCAAAAAAAAAAAGCAAGATGAAACGTATCCTCACCTCTGTTGCGACTTCTTCATCCGGCCTCCCATCGCTGTCCTTGAGCTCCACATACGGCTTCTCATGCACCCTGTTCAAGTCTTCATGTAACCCATCCAGTAAGAAAGCTAATAACTCCTGCGAGTCGTGCTGCTGGAATCCACTGAAGCGAGGTGCATACTTGGCTATCGTCCACTGCAGAAAGAGCATGGAGAGCGCAACGTCAGTTTAACAGTTTTGGAAACAAAGGATTACCGAATGGCTGCATTTGTCAAGAAGGTTCGCTGTGATTTTGGCCAACTTATATTTTTTCTGCTACCATGTGAATTTAAACAGGGATTATGAATCGTTGCTCCTACACTATTCACATTTATTCAATAGAGTTCTTTAGAATACACATTTTCTTTTTTCTTTTTCAAATACAGTTTTCAATAATGGTTTCAGTATAAACTGATCAGAATGAATTTGAGACACATCAAACAAAATATCACTAAAAATATCATTCTGCAACTCTCATTCTTCAAACTCATCAACTCCCAAATGTCTTGCAATACTCATCATTGAAAAAGAATGAACATAAATCATTAAGATAAGAAGATATACAACCGTACTCACCCTGAGTTTGAGAGGTGCTATACTCCGCGCTGTACCTGACCAAAGGTCATTGCAAAGGTCACCATATCTCTTGGCAAGATGACCTTTCATCCCCAGAGGGTTTGTACTGTGAAGAAGAAGATGATGTGCATTGAGTTCAAACTGATTCAATCATGAACAAGATACAGAAATAATCAGTATTCGAAAGCCACTGAGAGTACATCTAATCATAGTATCGTTGCATTTTTCTTCCAACTTCATCATCATTATTTAAAAATTGTATTTCAACAACATCATGCTATTAAAAAAATATAAAACTTGTTAATTAACAAAGTTAATATTGAAAATAATTTGATATTACTCTTGAAGTGTATTAAGGCTTAATTTTGAATGACAAAGAAAAAGAAGCAGGAGATAATGAATATAAGAAAATGCTCTCATGAAAAATAGAAAATGAGAAGGAAACAAGAAGGAAAGAAATCGTTGGTTGCCTGGAAAATCGCATAGCGCTACACTACCTTTTGCCGGGAAGTTGAATTGCACATTCTGGCTTTTTGTTCCAAGCAAACGTTGTGTAGCAAATGAAAGATATATTTGCAAATTAATTTGAGAACATATTAAATCAGGTAAATATCTTTCTCTAAGAATAGTTTTGGCTACATCGATCATAGAAACAATGTCGTTTTCAGCACTTGAAGTAGGTGCTAATACTTCAAAAGCCTTTGACGGAATGCAGACGGAAAAAGAAGATATACTTCAGTAAGTAAGAGGACACATACTGTAGGAGTAGATGAATCAAACAACTTGACAAAAACCATGAAAAAATGAATATGTACAGTCCCATATTTATGATTTGACTTACGGGTTGAGTTCATAGAGGTAAGACTTAGTTTGGAAGTAGAGTCTGAGAGGCTGGGTGTTGCTGATACACTGGACGGCTGAATTCATGAAACACGTGTTACCAAGGTTACTAAGACCGGTCACACCTTTATCTGTTCGTACACCTAAAAGAAAACAATCAAAAAACAGATATTAATTATAGGAGATGAAATGGTACTCCAAACAAGATAAATTAGATATTGTAAGTTTGTAGTGGCATCACTGATTTAGAGGATAATCAATTAGGTTTCAAAAATTAAAAGACCATTTTTTGTTAATGTAAGTGTAATTTTATCATTCTTTTGGGCATATCCCACTTATGAAATTTTATTTGAAATGTCAAATTAGAGTCTGTGCCTGCAAATTAGAACTTACACCATGCATTTCAGATAGATGATTGTTTCGCTACAAATGTGATCTAAGACATACAAAAATGTAGTCTAATTTTAGAATTGCATTTGTGAACCTGCTTCTCTGGTCAAAATGATGATTGGTTGTTTTAATTTTTGTTTTAATACACCACTAACAGGTGCCAGTGAATAGCAGACATAGTTATCTAATTATGTAATTCACTTTGTGTTTATATTTTCATAGCAAAAATTGTATGCATAAATATTCCTTGACATGTTACTAATAACAAGGTTATGGTAGAGAAAACCTCTACCATAATTTTTTTCAAAATGTTGGTTCAAATCTAAATTGGAAGGAAAAATCAGCAAAATGAAGTAAAGTTGTCAATACTTACTTGATTGCCTATCTGCTTTCTTCTTGGCTAATAATGACATCTCTTCGGGCCAGCTGAGATCCTTATTCCTGATCTCTATCAGTAAGCTCTGCTCATCGGCAATGCCAAGCTGATCCAACGTGCTGGAATCCTCTTCAAGGACTACAGGGTTGTTCTGAGGTATGCAAAGAGAGAGGCAATGAGAACATGGGGGCAGAGTGAAGAGGGAGAAGGAAGAGAGAGAGAGAATAAGAAAGAAGGGGGAAGAGGGAGATAGTGAGAAAAGTGTGAAAAGGATGATAAGAGAGAAGCAAAGAAAGAAACAGGAGGGGTAGTGGAGAGATAGGAAGACAAAAAGAGAGTGTAAGGGTTAAAGAAAACAGAGGGAATACAGTAAGGTGATTGATATAAAAATATGGGAGAGAACATTGAAGGCATCGACAAGACAGACATCCATAGAAGCAAAGAATGATCCACAAAAAAATGCTGAATGAATTTTAAATGTAATCCCACTCTAAGATGCAGCGTATTCAATGTTTATTTTTCTATTGTGTATGATCAGGCTTGAAAACTATTTTGACGGATAAGATTCCTAAATGCAGCAGAGATAGTGGAGCTCCAATTTTACAAATTAGGTTGTTTACAATACAGTGTGCTAAAAATTGTCAAAGTACAGAAGAATAAAGGCCCCAAATTGCGTTGAATACAACATTTCAAAACGAAAGTCCAAAGTTTTTAAAAGTTTTTAAAGGCCGTCTGTACTAGTTCAGCCAGAAGGGATTAGACCACCCAGCGAGGTCACTGACAGGTGTCTATCTCATCAACTCAGCTCTCAATTAACATAAGAAAAAGAGAATCATGGGGGACCAACAGGCACCGATTGGGGAAGTTTTCTATATAGAGGGAGCAAGTAGCTACAAGTAGTACAGTGGGGCTTAAAAGTTGTAAAATCTTACCTCATCTTTGAGGTTCCATAACCTCATCTCCTCCGTCCTGACCCTTAACCTCGCTGATAAGAAGTCATGAACCTGCTGGAGCGTGTGCATCTTACTGAAGCATGCCACGTACGCCTGGTAGCGTTTGGGAGCTTGGGGGGTACCGCTGTTCCCTGAGATGTTGATACCGAGTCCGGAGGAACTCAGTGATATATTGCCTGCAAGGGAACAGATGGTGTGTTTAAAACCTATCTGCACTAGTTTGGCCAGGAGGGATTAGACCTCCCTGCGTGTTCACTGGCAGGTGGTTATCTCATCAAATCAGCTCTCAATTAACATTACAAAAAGGGGAAAATGCGGGATCAACGGTGAGTGCTAAGGCATTGTTGGCTGTATAGAGGGCGCAAGTAGCTACAAGTATTGCAGTCCCGCTTTAAAGGTAGTTGACAAATTTATATTATGTATCTTGACCAAAATCAATCTACTGAATGATGAAAGTAAGATGGGTGGTGAATGGGTGGTTTGGGAATTCCTTTGAAATCCTCTAATTTAATTTCTATCTCTGATGTTAGGGTCAATTGTATCATGGAATGAATGGAATTCAGACAATATCTACACAAAACAAATGTTACTTTCTTCCTTTTAAGACTTTGATAAATGTTTAAACCAAACAAAAAACAATTCAAATTTCTACCTTCATGTCCTTACACAAATTAAATATATTGTAATGTATTAAAGGTACAAGCATAACAAAAATAAAGTTCTTCAAGTTTACAAACTAAATATTATTCCTGATTTGAATACACACAATATAACTTGTCGTAGTGTGCAAGAACGGGACCGACTTCCCTTCACACACAACTTTTTTAAATAAAAAATATATTTTGATGCTGGACACTCACCAAGTCAAATGTACCTCTGCCAAATTTCCCATTTACAACAGATATCTGAAATAGTCGCCAACTTTAAACATACCGGTAAATTATTACTTTTTTTTTATTTTTGTAAATAAAATGAAATGATTAGCAATTCATACCTAATCCAAGATTGACACCGCTCCAACCATTTTGCTTGACTTGAGGGGTCTGATGTCTCAATAACTTCACACACAGAGGGTACAGTTCTAGCTTGCAGGATGTATTGCCTTGCGTTGTCGGCTGAACGATCACCTACAGCGGATAAAGTCAAGTGACATATTGTTATTGTTGGGTCCGTTCACATCTAGTTGCGTCTCATATCACAATGAATATGTCATTTTCATAATGCAATCAATTTTAATGTGCAAATCTTTGTTAATTGCCTCGTTACAAATTATTTCATTCACCTGCTACAAATAATTATATTCAAATAATCAGAATGTGAATTTTTACATTAATTGTTGCTAGGTAGGACAAACATTATGGCCCGAATTCACAAAGGAGGTTTGTCGACAAACCTTGGTTTTCGTACGTCATATGACCTGGTTTGTAAAGAACAAAAGGAGGTTTGGAGAAACAAAAGGAGGTTTGTCGACAAACCTCCTTTGTGAATTCGGGCCAAGGGCTTGTCCTGCCTAACAAGACGGAATGTATGCCATTTGCATTCTGACTATTGAAATACATTTATTTGTAAAAGGTTAAATGAAATAATTTGTAACAAGGCAATTAACAAAGATTTGAGCATTAATTTGATTAAATTATGAAAAGGGCATATTCACATAATGTTGTCTGAACAATCACCTACATGTTGATTGGTATAAAGACATATTATTATCATTGGAACGTTCACATATGAGGGTGTCCGATATCTTCAATACATAACACAGAAGGTACAATTCAAGTGTACACAATGTATTGCCTTGCGATGTTGTCTCAACGATCACCTACAACGATTCAGAGAGATAAAGAGATCTATTGTTATAATTTGATTCTTTCAAATATCGGGAGTCTGATGTCTCAATAACTTCACGCACAAACATGCAGCTTGCATGGATGTTCAAATGAAAAAACAGAAATGTGATATTGCTTTCATTGTTTACACAAAAGAACTTCAACAGAGTGCAATGATCCGATTTCCATACATCACATGACTTTGTGATCTTCACTATCACCTGACGTCTCAGTTGAAAACAGAAATTAAAAAAATTCAATTAATTAAACTGCTTATCACAATTTGAGCTAGAAACTAGATATTCTCAATCACTTGAAGCACATTTTTAATGTTAAAATACACGTATACTTACATTGCTCAGGAGAGCTGGTCCTCCTGCATACCAGAAAGCAATGATTTTCTAGACTGGGTCAGGGATGATCTTCTAATCTTTGCTTTCAGAGTTCCCAACTTCAACCCTGGACCAAACACTATACCTAACCTTATCCCTCATCCCATGGCAGGCTGTGGTCTCACCCTTTATCTTTGATAAAATAGAAATATACCGGTACTTACATTTCTAGGGAGAGCTGGACCTCCAGCATACCACAGAGCTAGGGCTTTCCAGACAGGGTCGGGGATGATTTCATAGTCTTTGTTCTGAGAGATTGGAGGATGCCGTCTGAGTCTACCGCCCTCATTGGTCAGGGTGGATACTTGCTGTAATATGAGAAATAAAGAACGAGACATGCTATAACAAATGTCATAACCAAGTTTGTAAATATCACTTGAATTTACATGTCTAACTTTACCTGAATTTAGCTTAAAAGTGTAGTTATGATTCCAAATAATAACCCAACCTCCAGGCATTGAACATTACAAAGACAAGTAAATGTACTAATACAAATTATTAAGGTATTGTAACAGAGAGGATACATTTATATCATTTATTTAAAACATTGAATTGATTTTAATTATGTTTTTTAGTTACAACATCAAATGCTTCATCTATTAGGGTAGTCCCTCCACTGCCATAGACACCTACACATGAACCGGTTTAAAGGTTAATATGACATAAATACAGTCATGTAATAGTTACCTGGAAACTTTGCTGACATCCAGTAGACATTCAAGTAATAATATTTTGATATTATAGGAAGGTTATTGTCATTGAATAATTACTTCATGCTTTATCAATCCTTTGCATTGCCTATAACACATACATGTAGCTCAGTATCAACAAATAATGAGTCATATCATATGAAGTTGATGATTAAGAACTACAGTCAAACATATCTATAAAGGTCATCCAAGGGAGAGAGCAGAAGAGGCCACTGTAGGAAGGTGGCTTTTCTAAGTATCTTCTGCAACATATCTAATCCGTCCTTAAGTAGGCTTTATACAGAGATGACCACAATGACAGGGTTTGAATGGATATACATGTACCTTTTTATTATCAGCTGCTACAAGAGATGTATTATCAATGGGGCCTGGTTTACAGGGGATGGAGTTGGTAGGAACCGCTACAGCATGTCCCGGTCTCTTCCTTGACGGGCTGGAGCTGTTGAACGATGACGCATGCTGCAGAGGCTTCACGCTGCTGGTAGATCCACCCAACGAGGCGTGGCGCGGGAGGGAGTGGGACGTGCCGGGCCGCGAGCCGGTCGTGGCGTTCTGATTGGACGACGGCGAGGAGGGAGAGGAGTGGGATTGGCGGTAGTTGTCGCCCCATGCCTGACCGCCGTTGACCTGGGTGCGACGGGTGAAGGACGGTGATGAGGTGGTGTGGTTAGGTGATAGGGCAGAAAGGCTGGTCTGGACACCAGCGTGTCTTGACGTCTGTGGACCACTGCTGCTGGTAGGCTATAAAACAAATGACAGAACAAAGATAGGTTGATGTTAGAAAAGTTTACGTACTGGGCAAAAGAAATTATGGAATCAGTCAACAACAGAATACATGTACAAGGGAACCAAACCATCTTCTTCTTTCAAGAAAATGTTTCTCTGAAAATCACCTTGGTAGGTTCACATAAAAGCTAATTAGAGATGGAAAAAACAGACCCACACAGTAATAGAATCTTCCAAATGAAGAAGGCCATTGGTCAATATGAACTAAAAAGCCAAATCCTTAGCTGCCACCATTTGAGATTTTCAATTAGTAATGAGAGCAAAGACCGAAGCCCTCAGGGCAGGGTTACAGGACTAGCCCCCTCTCAAACACACACAGAAAATAATTCTGAGAAAAATTTGACTGACCAACTACCAGACTGATATGAGACCAAACAACCAATGGTTCTTCAACATGTAAATAGTCTATTTACTTCTTTCAATTTGACAGGATTTAATTACACTTCCGCTTTGTTTTTATATAGCGCCTAATACATCAGGGCTTTACAGATATATTATTACCCCGGTCATCGGATTCAGGCTTATTGCACACAATTTATGCACATTCTCCACTCCCTTGGGAGCATTCCAGCCAGTCACCATTTTACAAGCTCACAATTGCTCATTCAACCACATTAACTTTCGCATCCTACCGGATATCCATTTAACACCTGGGTAGAGAGCGGCAAATGTAGATTAACGTCTTGCCAAAGGACTTGGTGCTGCGGATCTGCAGTCAGGTGACTTATCCACTAGACCACAACACCTCTACAATCTATCTGCTTACCCTGTAGTTGACATAGTCACTCCAGCCTTTCCACCAGTGAGCTGAGATGAGGTACCAAGTCTGCGCCGGTCGGAGTCCTCTTCTCCTTTCTCTCTCCACCCATCCCATGATCACCTCCTTCTCTTCCACCGTACTCTGCGGTCTTAGACCAAGTATGATGTGACAGATCTGAAACAAAACCAATTTTAAATCTCTCATAAACACTTCACAATTTCTCAAGGTATTCAACAAGGGAAAGAATGGTATCAACTACCGTAGACATCTGGGCGTGTCAAGATACCATCATCAGTATCAGATCAGCTATTTCCCATTGAAACACGTTTATTGTAATAAACACACATTGCAATGGCATTTGCATAGAAACCATAACTTTCCACCTAAGTATAACCAATGCAGACCAGCCAACCTCTGGAGTTCAAAAACTGTATTCTTTAATCCCCAAAGTTGTATTTTACTGACAAAAGTTGTATTCTTAAAAGTAAACACGGACTGTTACACGGATCAATGCCTCTTACAGTTCCTACATACAGGAAGAAATTTGTTTACGGATCATTTGTTGAATATGCATGATTTGGTCATGACTGGTGTGTTCGATGAACCAATGAACATCCCCAAATTGCCGATGTGAGATGCTTGTAGGATAATTTACAGGACAAAATGGGCATTTTGCCATTGAAAATAGTGGACGCACTCACAAAATATTTATTAAAAAAATATATATATATTACAAAATAATTTTTAAAAAATATATATATATATATATATATATATATTTTTTTATTTTATTTTTTAAATTGTATTTTATTGAGGAAAATCGTACGGTCGTATTTGCTTCTAAAAATAGTACTGAATACGACTAAATCGTACTGGTTGGCAGGTCTGAATTACCGTCATCAGTATAAGATCAGCTATTTCCCATTGAAACACGTTTATTGTAATTAACACACGTTGCAATGGCATTTGCATAGAAACCATAACTTTCCACCTAAGTTTAACCAATGTATGGAGGAAAAACCATTCCTCCTTTGAAATTAGATGCTCTCCTAATCAATTGTAATGATTAAAATTCTTGATTATGCTAAATCTACATTGGAGATCAGGAAAGGCCCCTAAATTAAAAAAAAAAAAATGATGAAACATCCAATCTCTTGTCTCTTGCTAGGTATGAACTATGAAGCAGCTTACCTGGAAGAGTAACTTGTTGAAGTCATCTGGAAGGCTGTTCTTGACAGCCCACACCTGGAACTCTTCAGCAGTGATACCTTGCTCACTGTCTCCTGCGTGCTTGGACATGATGTCTCCAGCGATATCCACAGGGTTCAGGTTCTCTACGGCTTTGAAGTCCTATCCACCACAAGGACATGAAAGCATTTGGAGAAATAAGAGAAACAAGGTATTAGAAATTTAGAATGACATTATTATCAACTGGTGCATGAAGGCGCATGATCAATATGTCACATCATAATTTATGTCATGCAAAGCTATCTTACAGCTTTTCGAAGGTTTTTTTAACTCTTCAAATTTGACATTACGGTCACATTTTTTGTGTACAGCCTAGCCATAAGGGCCACCTACTACATGTACATTGTATGTATAGCCTTTTTTGTGATATTGGTGATATGGGGATATCTAGCTGTGTATACACTGTCCTTGTGGCACTAACAGAGCTTACAGCAAGGTTCTGTAGAGAGAAACTCTTTACGTCAAAAGTTCAAAATCGTACCAACATAAAGTCTGGTGTGGTGAGAACATGTCTAGCTGGCTATCATGAGATTCTGCAGTAGTTACGTGGCATCTACCAGGTGTTTAAAGCATAATTTTTTTCTTTTTTCAGTGGCACCGCAAGGCCTAATGGCCCAGCTTTACATAACAATATGACCATAGCATGACAGGGCAAGCATCATGCTTTTTGGAGACATCCATCATGCATTATTTTAATGAATGAAAGCTTTTTTAAAAGCTAATCTACATTCAATATCTCGCTGTTTAATGAGATGGAGTATTTGATCTTTAATTATTCTTGGGTCAACGCCATGAGTGCTAGGATGGTCAACTATGTCATTCATTATGGCAGCTCAGGTCTACTCATTCACATACAACCCAATTAGTATGCAAATGCTATTTTAGGGTTAGCTTGGAAAACGTGTCAACAAGACACATACCGGTAATTATAATTAATTTCATCCCTATATCCAATGGTTTGGACGAAACTTTATAAGTAATTAATTATACATCCCCTAAAATGATGACTGAGCAACTGCACTGAAAGTATCATTATCTTTAAATAATATTTTGAAGAATTATGATTATCACAATTTGAAATAGTTGAAATAGCAAACAAACACAGATGCCCTGTTGTCTACTTCTCAAAAGTGAAATTGTAAACAAATTGACTTCAAATGACAGAATATTTCTTTAAATATTATATTATGTTTGTGACAGAGATCCTGAAATGTCAATTACTGCATTGGACTATGAAAGTTGAATGTTTATCTTACTAAAAATATACCATCCTTTATCATATAGACCTAAACTGTAAGCTTCAGAAAACTACAGAGGAAGCATTTACTAGAGTGTTATAGTTTCGGAAACTGTGCCTAGGTATTAAAGCTTTGAGCAGGAAAACCAAACCACCGGTCAGAACATGGATATTAAAGCAGATTATTAAAGATAAACTCCAGTACTGGTAAAAAAAATTAAATTAAATCTCACAGAATCAAACGAAACTTACACTGAATGTTCAAGATTACAAATAAATGACATGTGCCAAACAATTTTGGAAGAAAATGTATACTGGCTGAGTAATGAGCATAGAAAGACAAGGAAACCAAGGTAGTACCATCCCCGACACCATGTGTGTTGTCCCATATATAGCTTTCTATGTGAGTGTTTGTTACTTTACCAAGACTCGGTCAAATTTATTATGATTTTGATGACTCCAGAACCTTGCAGTGCACACCAATACTTACATGCTCCATGAAAACTGTTTCTGATCCTTTCACACCTTTTCTTTCACAATGCAATCGCATTACCAGTACTAAAGTTTATCTTTAACTGATGCACATGGACCCATCACATTTTTTTCTGGAACCCTAGAACCCTTGGCGCCCAAGATTAGTGATGATACATGCAAGTCTAATACTACTGAACAATGAATTAAGTTAGTATAGGTCAATGTTTAAAGAGGACATGATTCACACAGCTAAATTAATGTAGTTAAAACTTGTTAATTCAATCATATAGCAACAAGACACAATGTACTGCTTCATAAAACATGCTCACATGTCATAATTTGTACGCCAAATACTACTTTTGTCTCTCTAATGGTCTAAAGCAATGAAAAAGTTTCCCCTTTTGAGATAGAAAACAGATAAATGCAATATACAATTTTGCCGCAAAAATAAAAGATTGCCTTTAGTTTAAGCAGAAGGACAAAGAGGCAGTAATTTGGACATGCAAATTTATGATGAAAAACACATCAACATACGCACAAACAGACAGACAGACAAACCGTTTCAGCCCCCGTTGCAGTGAGTGAAGTCATCACCACACCACAAGGTCTTGATGGATGCTTTGTGAAGTCACTTTACTCACTCCTAGCTCTCACTTCAAAGATTTCAACCCAAAGGCCCGTATTCATAAAAGCACACTAACTTCAGTACATGTTTACACCATGATTAAGTGGTGGGAAGCATTAGTCCAATGTTTATGCAGCGTCAAGAGTCACGCCTCTTCATCGGCCAAAAAATTACATTAATTCTGTAACTACTATATAAACAAACCAAAATCATGCCTATCATTATGAAATCGATTTCTCATCGTCATAACGTTTATTCATTTTGTTTCAGGACTACAGTAATTCATAAGAAATAACGAGGTTGCCATTTGGCACTTCATATTTCAGTGGGCTCTGTTAAAACCTTGTTTAAAGGGAAATGGTAATCAGTTTCCATGTGCAGAAGGTCATAAAACACTGACACCAGACTTGGCAGAAACACAGTTAATGGGTGTACAAGTCTCGCAAAAAGGTCCCAACAAGAAATACCCCTTAGTCTCTCAGAGAGTTTTCCATTGGGGCGATTTGTGAAAATACAGACCATTACTATAAGACCTAATTGTCTGGGTGACTGACAACATCTGTTTTGGGGTAAACACCCAAATGGTGACGAATTCCCCATGAGAGCCCACTACTATGCGTCTTTAACTTTAATAGTCCACCTTCATGAATACGAGCCATAGACTAGTACAAGTGAGAAGCGGCAGAAGCAGTAGAAGTAGTAAGCAGCCGCAACACTGCAATCTACAGATGCTCAAGAGGACTTTTTAGTGATGAAGATGACAGTAACCCATGGTGATAGTGATGGTGGTGGTGGTGGTTGTCATGAGAGAGTTAGAAGAGGAAGGCACACTCTCAGAAAGCCCCAAAGGAAAGCGGCATGGTGGTAGTAGTGATGATAGAAATCCAAGCCAGTCCTACTCAGCTAACAGGGAAAGAAACAAGGCCGAAACCCACTCTGGCTTATCTTAGTATTCTTTTCTTTGGGGTTTCCTTTTTTTAAATTGATTAAGTTTTCATCCAAAATGTACATCCCCAAGAGATGAGTGCAACCAATGGGTTGGTGGGTTAATGAGAACTATGAACTGAAAAGTTTGTGACCGGATTATGTTTAGCATTGAAACGTTGGAATCAGATGGTAATCATTAAATGAATTTTAGAATGAATATGTTAGCATTAGAACACTGAGGAGGGAAAGACTGATGTGTTAAAACTGCATTTTTATCTGAAAAGTATCAGTAGGAGAAAAGATTAGAACTTTTGATTTGTTTCCCAATTTTCATGTTATTATCATTCCTATGCTACTATAAGCTGATATAGTGAAATGACACAGAAATGGAATGAATAAGAAACATTGCTAGAATCTGGGAAGAATATAGGGGTAGTTGTTTATTATTATTTTCATTTTTTTTCCCTCATTTTTCCCCCATTTTTTTTTTTTTTTTTTTTTTTTTTTTGGGGGGGGGGGAGCAGGATGGGGCATTTTTTGAGGGGCAGTATACCAGAGGGGGGGTTGACCTTATCTCTTCCCCACATAATCATCATCATTCACACATGGAATATAACAGACTCACAATCTCAAGCCCCACCCTCGATTCTCGACGAACGTTGAGCAGCGCCGTGCACATCCTCTCCAGCTCCGTCTTAGACAGTCTGCCGTCACGGTCTGCGTCAAAGATCTTGAAGTAGACTGTGGGGTAGAGAGAAGGATAGAGGGGTGGAGAGGAGGATAAAGGGTGGAGAGAAGGATGGAGGGGTGGAGAGGAGGATATAGGGAGGGACGAAGAGAAGCAATGGGGAAGGAAGGAAGTTCCGGACAGATGATAAGGTAGAAGACCAAGTAAAAAGGGGTATGGAAAGGGAGAGAAAAAGAAAAAGAAATATAATTATGGTACATATTAAGATATAGCATCAGATACAAACCTATGAACACAATATGGTACAACTGGTGTAGGACCCTGTAACATAAAAATTATCTTATATTACAATCAATTGTGAAAATCTATTTGTCAATGCTACAATCAATTGTATACAATGATGAACTGCATATTTATGTAGCATAAAACTATTAAATAACGACCAATCAATATTTATCAACATTTTGGTTGTAGCATGACTGAACATATCTTCTATTTACCATCTGATTGCATCTTTGTAAGAACAGCCTCTAACATCATTAATGTACTGTACATGTACATTAACCACAACTCTTCATCACCACCACCTCACAGAAATAGCTGAATATTTATTAATAAACTAATTAATAAATATTGTCTTCCTTTATTATGATCTGAAAGCTCTCATCACAATGATTTGTGTTCCACATTAGGGAAGTACACTTACATTTAAATACATACAAAGAGCTTTTATTTTCATTGTGGAAAAAGCCTTGTATGCACTTCATTTATTCCTATGATTGTTCTTTTTGCAATGCAGAAATGTCCATTCCTCATGCCGTTTTTTCCATATTAGGACCATATTTAGAAGTAGGTGTTTTTTTTTGTTTTTTTTTAATATTATGGCAGTAGTATGTTTTCAAGTATGTTTTAACCTTAGTTTTCTATTTAATTTGTGATCAAATCAGTTTAGGGCATTTATTTGATGTGTGGTATGTAAACAAATAAAAATAAAAATAAAAATTATAACAATTATTTAAAAAAACATATTTTATGAAGAAAAAACGTATTACCGTAATTTGGAGGAAAAAACAGAATAATTCCAGGAAAAACATAATGTTTGGCAGCTCTGCTCAACCCAGTGGCATTATTCTATGGAAATTGTTGTAACCTCAGTATCCCCCCCCCCCCCCCCAAAAAAAAGCTATACAAAAAATCAAGAAAATGAGAAAGTGTGAAGGATGACTGTTCAACTTTTTAATAAAAACAAAGTAAGTATTTCATGATGGAATGAGTTTCGCATGAACCATTACTTATGATTCATTAGAAAGAAACTGGAAAAGGTGTTGTGTGCTGAGACCTACAAAGGCCTTTGTCAGCCACAACCTTTGATACAGAGGAGGTAACAACCTTCTGACTCTTGTCAGTCGAATCTTTGATTAGCATGATGGATTCATCCCAACATTTTGCTCTTTGATAGTGATAGCAAAGTCACCCCCAATGCTGATGATACCCCTCCCCCTTCCCATGAGGATGCTCGCCATAGCGACGGCTAGAGATCGCATCTCTTGGATTGCTCCGTCGCTCAGGAGATACATTCTCCTCCTTCTTATCATCACCCCTTTATGTCTAACAAGCGCCATCATTAGGGTCATGCAGCCATCAGCCAGCCAGGCTACATCATTAAGGCATCCACTAAGCGCCATAAGGGCGTTAACCTCGTCTCGTTAACAGGGAGTCAACGCCCTTTTGGCTCTGAGCGTGCAGATGAGAGTTGAAACAGCTCCCGGGGCTATGTGCATCGCTGCTGTGGAGTAGACAGACGCCAGTGTAGTGTGAATGAGAAAGGGATAAGTATGATAACCCATCGCCTTTCTCTATTCTTTTTATGACTGGGTACTTGATCAGAGGGGGGAAAGTTTTCCATGATCAGACTCCACATGACACACACTATTAAACCCTTTGGGCACAAAATGAGCTCTAATCTTATTCTGCATATACATATAAGCAGGAAACATTGGATGCTTAAAGAATCTCAACTGCAACACTTTCCTTTAACTCAAGATTGATATATTTATATCCTCTTAATATGATTTAATGATGGTGCGATAATCAGTGACTCAGAATACGGCGACCTGATTTTAGGAACAATTAACCTCAATTTGAATTCAATCATTTCAAGTAAAGGCTTCTAGCATGTATTTGTAAAGATCACAAACTGCGGTCATTCATATTCAATAATAATTCAATAATAATTAAATTTGAAAAAGAAGAAAAACTGTGAAACAATACCTGAAGACGTTGTGAATTGTTAAAGAAGAGATTTTGAAATGAAATAAACTCATGGAAATTACAAATATTCAATCACATTGTGCTTGATTATTTTTTCTAATGTGAAATATTTGTTACAATCTAGAGTTCATGCATGTGACAGATCCCCCCTCCCCTCCCTCCCTCCCTCCCTCCCTCCCTCCCTCCCTCCCTCCCTCCCTCCCTCCCTCCCTCCCTCGACACACAATTCTTTTCTTCTCCCTTCTAATGATCCACTTTGTCTCTTTCCTGGCACGACTTGGCAATATTGACACACAGCAATTGGGGACTTTCCCTTGGATTTGTCTTCCACAACAGATTCCTTGGCTCCCATACTTTCTGAAGTCAAATGATCTTTCCTTGGCATCCACTCCCTCATCAAAGGTCATACCATATGCTCATTATCACGCACAGGTCTTCTATTTGAAGACTGGGAGCCATGCCAAAGTGAGGAAGCAGGGGAGGGGGGGGGGGGGGGTGTTTCACAAAGATCCTAAGTCAAACTTAACTCTAAAGTTGGACTTCAAAATTATGGAGAGCTATTTGTAGCCGTAAAATGAAATATATTCAAAAGCAAAAATTCAAGTATTTCAGACTTTTTATAAATTCCACATCAAGAACAAGAAATCTCCTTGATAATAGAAAATATAAACTATTTGAATGAACATTTTACAAAATATTTTCATAGATACTACCAGTCCAACTTAGAGATAAGTTCAACTAAGGATCTTTGTGAAACACTCCCCTGGTCAACTGCATGCAGATCGATAGGCGCGATTGCCTACCACTTGAGGGATGCTACAGGCTACATTGGGATCATAGTGATGAATCTTTACATCTTCTGTTAAACTTTCCACGTGCGTATGGGCAAGTCAAGATCATCTACTGTCCCACACATTACCACCAAACAGGGAAAAAATAAACAAAAAAAGAATTTCAATTGTCCTTTTCTTGTTAGTGGACTTGCCAGATACAGAATGCTTTTCAAGTACACCACTGTGGGGGAAAAAGTGGTCTTTGTTCAAATAGTGATGAAAAATTACATAGGATCAGACACAGATTTATCTCCAGAAATCAATTTTAGATTTTTTACCACAAAAAAAAATGAAGACACCACAAGACTCCCCCTTACTTTTGTCTTAGGAAAGTAACAGAGTTTACAATTTAAAAAAAAAATGTCTTGAAACAATGAATAAGATACTACTGAATACAGTAACGCCCGGCTGGAATGCTCCCCAGGGAGTGGAGATTGTGCACACAGTGTGTGCAGGCAAGCACTGAATCCAATGACCAGGGTAATAGTATATTTGTAAAGCGCTTAGAGACATTTGTATCAAGCGCTATATAAAAATTAAATATTATTATTATTATTACAGTAATTACAAATGGAAATTTAGTTTTGCTCATTCATTCATTCATTTATTTATTTTGTTTGTTCTTATTGTTTGGAGTATTGAGTAATTTGAGTTCAACTTACACTTTTGTCTCTCGGGCAGGGGTCCTCTGCAGCAGGCTGATAGTCCACAGGCCATTTCCTTCAAGTCTATATGATTGTCTTGATTCTCATCAAAAGCATTGAATACTCCTGAAAATACAGAAAAAATATACACAATAATTCAGTAAATGCGCAATTCCGTGCCATGCTTCCTGTAAGACTACACTTTTCCCCATTTATTTCATCCGAAAATGAAACACCGCTTGATGCGACCATAGCATAATGTAAATATACTAATTATAGTGATACCAAAAAGAATGGCTATTCAATGGTCACATCCAGATATTTCATTTTTGAATATAGTAATCTGATACAAGTCATATGATATCATATGACATACGGGATATTGCACGGGATCGCCTACATAAGCTTCACCATACATGCTTTCACAATGGAGCAAGTAAATGAGTAGTGGTACTTTCATTACCATTCTAGCAATTCCTACATACATGTACATGCATTTTGAAATGATAAATTTTGCAAGAAAATTGGCATTTTTCACTGTCTAGGATCACATTTCTACATTTCTATATGATCTCAAACAGTGAACAGGGAGATCCCTTGCAGAATGCATAGAAACAGCAAGAGAGAGAGAGAAGACAGACAAAGGAGAGCATTTGTATACATACAACCTGTATCCATGACCCCCGACCCAGAGTTTGAGGATGAGAGTAGAACTAACGAACGAGGATCACATTTACTCTTTCCATTTTTGTTTGTTTTTTATTTTTTAATGAGGTATGTAATTAAGTTTGCTGAAAATCAGTTTAATTTACCCTAACTCATAATTTATCCATCGATCAAATTTCCTAGAAACTAATAATCGGTTTGAAGCAGGATGTGGGGCTGAAATTAACATACACCAAAAAAAAAAAGTGGTTTTACAACAGATCATACAGTCAACCTTGTGTTTAAGGAGAATAGAACAGAGAATAAGTACAACATAAAAATAAATGAGAGAATACAAATACCAACACTGTGACAGAACTTTAATCATCTGATCAATTTCTATCCTTTATTCCATGCATCAGTGAGATGAATATAGTACCCTGAACAATACTCATTATATTTAACCAATCTCATTTCATTTCACCATAAATCAAATTATGTTACACTTACAGGCACAATTACTTGGGGTGCAATGACTGTCATAGACTGGATAAAAATCCCATTACTGGGAAAATAAATCAGTAATGAAGAGTTTTTTGGATTGGAGCCTTAAGCCTAGTTTGGGGTAATCAGTTCATTTTGTATTTAATAACTACCATGCAATTTGAACTTCAAAATACGATCAACATACATGTACACGTAACTTGGAAATGTCTTTTTATTTCCTAAATCTATTTTATTTTGGAGTGTATAGTTATTTTTTTTGGATACAGGCATGTTGAATTCACCATCGCAACATCTATAAATAAATTGGACATACACATTGTTGATATTACTAAATAAATTAAGAGTACCAACTATGTGATGTTGTTACTTTATATTTGGACTTCACACATAAGACTGGTGATCATTTTGTTGTTAACTCACCTTCCACAAGTTCTGCAGGCATGGGTGGGGCAATGAGTGGAGTGAAGGTATCAAGATCCAGTCTGCCTGACTTGGATTGTGCTTGTAGTACCCAGTACTTCTTCTCCAGTTCAATAATATCTGCCTCTTCCACTAAATAAGAAAAAAAAAAAAAAAAAAAAACTGGTAACAATGTTTGTGAATTGTAATGATGACTGGTGGTGGTTCAGTGACAACAACAACAAAAATTGTTCTTCACCTTAACAATTTCTAGGGAGAATAATTTTAATCTACATCTACAAGAAGAAGGAGAAGGAGGAGGAGGAGGGGAGAAGGGGAAGGGGAAGAGGAGGAGGAGGAGGGGGAAGAGGAGGAGGAGGAGGAGGAGGGGGAGAGGTGGAGAAGAAGGAGAAGAAGAAGAAGAAGAAGAAGAAGAAGAAGAAGAAGAAGAAGGAGAAGAAGAAGAAGAAGAAGAAGAAGAAGAAGAAGAGGAAGAGGAAGAGGGAGAAGAAGAAGAAAAAGAAGAAGAGGAAGAGGAAGAAGAAGAAGGAGGAGAAGAAGAAAAAGAAGAAGAAGAAGAAGAAGAAGAGGAAGAGGAAGAGGAAGAAGGAGGAGAAGAAGAAAAAGATGAATATGAAGGGGGAAAAAATTATATATGTGAACTGATGAAACTCTTTTCTAACTTCAAAACTATATAAGATTAAGATGTTATTCATTTAAATAGTTGGTAACTTCTTACTTTTGAAATCCACATTTCATGACTACCATATTACAGAAAAAACAATAAAAATTAATTGAATTTAATTTGACTTCATCACCGATAACTGTACAAGAATTAACATGTTAGAATCCCATCAGATTAAAATTAGAAAACATGGTCAGCGTCACACCTTGAATGTATTAGACAATGACATCCATATATCAGTCACAGACCGTGCTCCTGGTGGGGGAAGGGGAGGGGGGGGCGGCAAGGGGGCACAGTGCCCCCCCCCCCCAACTTTTTCAAGCACCATAGGCATAAACATGCCTCTTTCACATAGGAAATATGGTGACAATCAGTATCAGTATCAGTATTTTTTTTTCGCTTTGAGGTTACCCTGTGAAGGTGACCCTTTTTTCTGGAAAGTGCTCTTCTTTGTGTACCCCCACTGAAAGACGCTCTGCCGCCCCAGACATCTGTTCTGCTCTACTTCATTTTCAGAGTGGTTTCTCACCTCTGAACAGTACGGCTCATTGACTTCACATTATGTCAGCCATTTTCGACACCTCTGAACATTAAAAGGTGAGCTCATATTCTTTGACACTTACTACAATACTACTACAAGTACAAGGAGCCAGGTCCCATGAACAAAACTTCCATGACAAAGAATTCAGATTTAGACAAAAGCAACAGCATGTGCTCCAGTCTTTGTAATGACAAAAGTTTACCGGTATATACAATTTGTAAAAAATTAAGAAAATGAAACCCATAATTCATTTAAAAGATCAACATCACTCAAAATTATTCTTATTATTATTATTAATACTATTATTTATTATTATTATTATTATTATTATTAATTTCACACGTATATATAACTATTTCATAATGTTATTATTTTTGGTTGAATTGCTTTTATATATCTACATCTACATGTATATATAATATTTTCTGATGCAATGTATATCATTGTTTTACAAAAATGTAAAGTGCATGTAGAGAATTCTACAAATCTGCTATATGAGCACTTTCCATTATTATTAATTATCATTATGTTACAAATTACAAAATCGTTTCTGCATGCAGATGAATACAGGTATCATCATAACAATCGAAAAGATTGCAAATCTCATTCTCCTGGTACTATGGTCAAACCACGTTTAATTAATTTGACATTGGTAAAATAAGCACCATCACCGAAAACAAGAGGTTGTTCAATTTAATCCTTACAACCAAACACGCTCGTCATATATCTAATTACATGTACAGAGTCGATATAGTTCTGACAAATAGGCTACATGTGTTGGCTTCATAGATGTAAGGGTATTTGTACAATTGCATGAATGAATAATTGAATATGATGTCTGTGTGGTGAATGGGCCCCAATATCTGATATGCACCAATTGAGCCTGGACTTGATTATTATCAGAAATTAACAGATTGCAATTTATTCTGTTGCACTATGCAATCATTTTCCAGTACCAATATCTGATTCATACATGTAAGGGTATTTGTACGATTGCGCGAATGGATATCAAGTCTGTGGTGAATGGCCACCATTATCTGATATGCAAAATTGCGAATACACTTGGCAAAATATATGAATAGGTCACTAAATGAACCTTGGCTTGATTTTTATCAGTAACACAATTATAGTTTGCAACTTGTACATGTATATTAAATACGAAATGAACAGACTTGCCTACTATGTATTTCTGTGTATTAAACACAATTATTTGCAATGAATGCTCTCAATACATATATCACACCATGATTTTCCAGTATAAAAATTGCAATATTCCAGAAAATTAGTCAGATACTTGTACATGTAAATACTTGAAACTGTTTTAATAGTTTTGTTTTGATAATATGGTGGCCAAAAATGCATGAGAAACTTCTTCAAATGAAGGGAAATTAATCAGATAAACATTTCAACTGATTCAGCAAGATTGTCTATACCAGTATTCATGAAAATCAAATTGAGCCTCGGAGGTAGACAATGAAGACCCCACTTGATGCAAGTGATTGTTACCATGGAAACGTCCCTTTTCATTTTCACATCCTGGTTTCAATCTTATTGGCTGAGACAACACACCGCTGTCAAGATAGAAAGCCAGGTATTTCCATCCAAAGTAACGTAATTCAGTTATATACTGGATTTCATGCAGCACTGCACACATTCATTTCCACCACAAACATACATTATTTGCCTTGAAGTCAGTCAATTCATTTTTCGAAGAACACATCACTTTTCCTGCTCGTTCCTACATGTACATGTAGCTCTAATCCCCCTTTACTTTTGTTGTGTGTGTTAAAATTTCAGTGCAAATTTCTCTGCAATTGTTAAAGTCAATAAATTCTACCGGTACTCTAAATCTGATGTGGACATACATGTATACCCATGAAAAATTACTCCATGTCAAATTTAGCAAAGGTAGCAAACAACTATTAAAACCCCAAAGGTCTGTATTCTACTACATGTACTGGTAATTTAGTTGAACTTGACTCTCAGTCTAAAGTCGTGTTTAATAAAAGAAAAACTTAGACCACAGACAAATTCCTTTGTCAAACGCCATTTTGAACAAAAGCTTAAACAGCAGAATACAGGCCCAAATGTATCTCCTGTAAGTCAGGGTATATATGCAGCATTATTGTAGAGTGCTTAGAGACTTCTGATAAGTGTTGGGCACTACATGTATATAAGAAAATATAATTTGAATTAACTTACAGTGCGTAACTCCAGCTAGGGTCTGGTAGAAGGTGGGCGTGTCACTCTCATCCGATAGTCTCAGACCTTGTTTGGCACTGTCCTGTAGTAACCATGCCGATAGCTTCATCACATCACTGTTCTTCATCAACCAGCTGCAGAATTGTTCATAGGAGACCCGATCAGACTATGAGATAAATCATAAATCATAAATCATAAATCATAAATCATAATCATAATCAAAGCAAATTATATGTACGCCTTTATCATTTATTTTACGTTGCAGAATTGTATACTACATGAGACCATCAGACTAAGAAATAAATCAGACTATAGGATAAATCAAATTAAATCAAATCAAATCAGTTGTTATGATTTTCGAATCACAGAATTGCTTTCATAGGAGACCACATCAGACTATAAGATAACTCAAAGCCAATTATGTAAATGAATCTGAGTCTGAATTGAAGTATTACATAAGTCTGATGCTGGAAGGCAAAATTTGATATTAGCTATTCTCATGAATAATGATCTTGCAGTTATTGTGAGACAGATTTTCTATCGAGATGAGTGTAGAGAGTGTCGCTACCAAAGAGCAAAATGTAATCTGACTTTCACAGTTTAAAGGAGAAGTCCACCCTGATATCAAGTTGGTTTTAAAAGAAGCAGAAAAATGGGAGAAACAGGTCAGTGAAAGTTTGGGCAAAACCTATTAAAAATGAGAAAGCTATGACTTTTTGATGGTGCGATCAATCAAACACACAAATTGGCAAATCTGTGACTTATCTTATGAGCTGTAATAAAAAAAATCAAAAATATATATTTTCCCCTTTAACAAAAGTAAATCATACATTCACCTGAAACATAATTATTGCAAATATGTTTATATATACATGTACAACCCCTATATGAAACAGGGCAGGTCCAAGCTATTTGCTTTGTGACGTACGGGACATTCAGAGACTTTAAACAAGAAATAACAATGGATGACATTATTTATATGGCTATCTTTTGGTATGAGTCTGTGGCTATTATGGGCTAGTTCATTTGTGGAAAGTTTTAGTTCTGACCAATTCATGATTTAATTTTTAATGTAATTAATGTGCAGCGTGACGTACGGGACCAGAGAATTTCTCTCTTTTTCAAAAATAAGTTCATCATAAAAGTTCTCTGAATTTATTAAGTTATGAGATTTATGGTAATGATATCTTAATTCATTATGGAATCAAGCATTAATCACAACTATTACCATATTTTTCTGACCTTTCGTTGTTATGTAATATACCAAAACATAAATGTGTGTATGTGACGTATGGGACACGTGACGCACGGGACAACTTTTCCCTATAGATGGGAAAATGCATTGAAATGAAGAATTTTCATCAACATTTGTTAAATGTGAACAATTTTAACTTACATGTAAATCAGTGACAATTAGAGTGTTTTAGAACCTAATTAGATCCTCTGACCATCACTTAATATCCTCTGTGTTAATTTATGGGGTAAATCAATACAAATATTACTTTAACAAAGAAAACAAATTGAATTAATATTCATACACACTATATTACCATTTTTATTCCATTTACCCATCTATCATGTGCAGTCATGCTTCTTTTCTCATTTCTTTTATCCATTCCATTCAACATTGCAAAATGTTTTTAAATAATAATTAATGAAGAAGATGAACTGGAACTTGAATTGTTTTATTTAAACTTGTTTGAAACACAGGGGCACACTCGGCACATCATATTTTGTCAGAGAACATTGCTTATGCTCTAATTGTTTGTGAACAAAGATACATTAAAAATATGAAGTCTTCATAGCTTGTTTGAATTACTTGATAGTAATATCATAGAATTTGAAGGAATTCAAAGATAATGCTGAACATATCGTCTTTTTTATATCCTTTTATCACAGATTAGAACATGTACATGTATATGTTGCTGTCATATATTCAAGAATTTTGATGTACATTAATGTAGCCTACATGTACATGTTTGTGGAAGATGGATACAAAAATATAAATCGTGAATGTATTTTGTATTGATTAAAGACATCTTATTAACACCACCAGATTTAAGAAATTAAAACCCTAAAGGTTTGTGTAACCTTTTCCACAATTCAAAAGATTAAAGCAAAATCAACAAAAATGCATGAGTGTAAAAGTGATAAAAATCTTAAGTGGGTGAGAGTGTGAAATACTCAAAAAGGCTATCCTTCCTTAAAAGTTATGATTTAGTTTTTAGGAGATCGAAATTCACAAGCAGGCTCCATAACATGTACAGTGTATGCTGTAATCCTTTACCATCATATATGACATTTAAATAGAATATCAAAAAAACCTCACATGGAGAGCTTGATAGCATGCATGTGCTAAGATTATTACCTGCAGCATCTATGAGTTGTAAAAGCCAGCTTCTGGTGCATCTACTACCATATAATTTCATTAGACTCATTCCAGGAACTAGTACACTATTATGATTTACATTATTTAGCATCCTGCCAATGTTGGGGACATCAACTGGCACAATACCAAAGTTGATAATACCAGGGGTCTGGCTTGAAGACTAATTACATCGAATTCAGTACAAACAAGTAAATTCCTAGAAGGGACCCAGTTTGAATGTTCATATATCCCTGTTTACAACAAGTTTCCTAACACAGTATATATTCTCCTTTTGGTCATTTCTTTTTTCACATCTTGCATTGGTTTTATATGGGGTTGTCCCGTACGTCACACACTTGTCCCGTACGTCACATTTCTTAATTTGATTATGTAATCAACACAGAATTTTTGTAATTTTTGTTAAACCTATTTTTTGTTAGGTATTCATCTAAATTAGAACTTCCTAGAATATCTTTTTAAAAAAAATTATTTTCATAATTAAAATTAAACAAATTATGATCAAATTGTGACGTACGGGACATCACACTTTGGAACCTACCTCATTTGCATAATTAATTAATTTTGAAAGTTTTTATATTTTTTTCCTATTTTCTAGCATGATGGTCTACAATTCCTGAGATATTTAATTTTAAGCAAATAATTCAAACGAGATACAAAAATAAAATTGTAATGTCCCGTACGTCACGCTAATTAATAAAAATCGAAGTTTGTGACCTTGGCACTCTTCGTATTTTGATAATTTTTTTATTTTTTTATCAGATTCATAAAATTCATAGTTTCAGCTTTAAAATGAGGTATAGTTTGTTAAATATATATAAAGATGAAATTTGACCCCCAGAGGGGACAATAGCTTGGACCTGCCCAACAAATATATTCTATGCATAACTTACAGGGCTTTATGATATTAACAAATTCCAAGAGCAGTCCTGGTTGTCTTTAAAAGTATCTGAACACCCCCAGATTTAACAACTTTTCCATGAAAAAAAATAACACAGGACACTCTTGCTTTTTTAATACATTTCAGAACTATATAATGGCATGAACTTGCAAATGAATCATTGAAAAGACCTACAGTACATGAACACTTTATCAAGTGAGAACCAGAAGGACATTATCTCATATCTGAATCATTTAAAGGTAAAGATCAGTTTTGGAAACTTCCCCTCTCAAAAAATGAAATGGAAGCTCTTATTACCAATCATGTGAAAGTATATGTTTTGACTAATACATGATGATACAAATTTTGCCGAGAAACCGCATACTAATTGATATATTTGGTAAATTATTATATCTATTTGGACCTGATAGATATAAAGCACATGTCACGCACGTGTCGCGTAGTCCCATACACATATTTCTGTGTACAGTGCTTGTAACTTTATCAAGACTGGGCCAAATATCTTATCATTTTGATGATTCCAGAACCTTGCAGATGCTAGATGCTAGATGATCAACCTTTTCTGATCGATTCCAAAAGGTTTCTTTCACAATGCAATCGCATGACCAGAACTGGTCTATACCTTTAACGTCCTTCTGGCTATCAACAGACAGAGACATCCTGAAACATCCTGAGCAAACAGTTGTAGAGATGTACTGCATGGATATATATGTATGCACACCTGTCAACCTTCCCGGCAACAAATTAGGAATCTCTGAGGATAAGGATTACAGTGCATTTTGCATGCTTTTTATGTGTTCAAAAATTAAGAGGAATAATTGGTTCATAATGCTTGTTTGTAGGCAGAAATATAGGAATCATTCCTCCCAAATAGGAACAGTTGGCAACTATCCTGCATGGATATGTATGTAAACAAACATCACTGAGAGAAAGAGCTCCACCACGCATGGGAATCGACTGAAGACGATGACTAATCGTGAGTGGTCCGCAACGAAGTTGCGACACTTCCCAAAGGTCATCTCCATCAAAACACACACACACATTGCTAGCATGCAGGTAGCTAGCAAGAAGATTCAACGGCCTCAATCAGAAACCATGAGCAATGAATAGTAATTGGAAACGGGTTGTAGGTATAGGCAATCGGGTCTTCATATTGTGGTTATGCTCAGTGGTAGGGTGCTAAAGAATGCGTGGGTAGAGGATGTACATCTTCAGAAGTACGCTTTACATTTTTCACAAAGTTTTGATTTTCTAAAAAAAAAAAAATGTAAAAATTGTTCCAGTCTGTACATCTAACAACATTGTAAAATGTGACACTGTACTTGTGATTTAGAGGGTACAATTACTATATCTTCTAGTAGAAAATTGCTCCTTTTAATTTGATTTTCATAGAAACATAAAAATGTGAGAAACAGCCAACAGGTCAGTAAACGTTTGTGCTAAAACTGATTAAAATAGGAAAAGTTAATTATTTTTGAAGATGCAATCAATCAAACGCAAATTGGCAACTCTGTGACGTTTAGTGACAGGTACCCTCCCATTTGCCCTGTACTAAAAAACATTTAAACAAATATATATTCCCTTCAGGAAATATTCATTCATACAATCACCCTAAATATAAATATTTCAAATATGTTTTTAAACTAACGACCCCTGTTTGAAAAAAATCTATTCCATCATCAATAACTAAGAAAATGAAAATTTTCTGGACAGAGTAAATTGGAGAGGAGCTCAGAAGATACGTCACGGTGTTGCCAATTTGTGTTTCACTGATGACAACTTCAAAACTGTATAACTCTCCTAAATGTACTTTTAATCGGATATTGCTCAAACTTCCACTAATTGTTTTTCTCAGTTTTCTGCTTTAATTCGAACGAGGTTAATATCAGGATAGACTTCCCCTTTAAAGATACCACCCTCTTTCATAGATTACTTATGAATAAGAGTAAGAAATTCTGTTTGACACATGCACAGGTACAGGTATACAGGTACACATGTTCATGTTAGTTTGTAAATCATAGTATTTACTGCTTTCTTGCAGGCAGCCAATAATGTACATAATTTATAAGCCTACATGTCCATGTACATTGTACATTAGGTCCTCCTTGCATACATGTAGTCAACTAATAGACGCAGATCGAGAATTTGGTTTAATTTGTAAAAGGTTTGTGCCTAATCTCACCAACCACAGCAAAGTAGGAAAGGATGGGATGAAAGTGTATCACTTGTATCCGTTGCATATATATCGCTTGAGTTAGACGCTGGAAGCTTATTGATGGATCTATTGTACCTGGGTGATATATCTGAGGCACATTAGGCTCCGTTTCAACTCAAAAACACATCAATATTACTTGTCATATTTCCTCTTCAAATGTAAATAATACAATACTTTGGCATATGTGCAGGCGCATAAATTCCAATAGATTGTATGTATAAAGGGAGGCATGCTTACATATATAGTTTGGAAGCACGAACCCTAGTCGGTTGTTGTGCATAACATTAACCGTGTAACAGTGTCTGTACTATGAGACTACAGTAGGCTATGTACTTAAGCCACTCTTGACACAGCAAAAGACTGACAGATCTAGGCTCTGCACAAGGCTTTTAGGAATTGTAAAGTGTCAAATTAGAGTATGCACTTGCAGACTACTAGTTCATGTACATGTATGTCTGTTTTCTTCATGCCATCTTTTATGACAAATTATGAAACATGAACAAATTCCTTTCTTAAATTGCTAACTTTTTCATTTGTTGATTCTTTTGAAAGACATTAAGGTATTATGGATGGTTATTGTATAGTTTCAAAGAGGATCACTAATATTCACTCTCTTTAGTTTGAACAGTTTCAATAGTTACCGTGGATAAATTACAATCAGTATGCAACTTTTTTTTTTTTTTAAAGAAGGTTTTCTGTAACATCTCTAGGTATAGATTATACACTTTATTGCTTCATGTAGTATGTACACTGTAATTACTAATGATTACAAAAAGAAAAATTGTCAACTGACATGTACATTTATAATGTATGACATTAGACACAAACATTACTACACCAATCAATCACAATGGAAAATTTGGTATTGCGTGTCACTATTAAAGGTAATACAAAGTTTTGGTATGGGATCATGAATTTGGTTCAAATGAACATATTGGAAGCATATGCGATCCTACAATATTCAGTGATCGTTGTCGTGGCTGAAATCGAGTCTAAAGTGATGAAATTGTAAAAAAATAAACTCTTAATGTTGTATAGCGCCCTCTCAAGGTCAAGATATTAATTTAGCTATAAAACAATGTTATTTGACTAAAATCGGCCGATTTGCTATTACCGTTTGGAATACCGTATATATATATCACAACTGCATATTCTGAGATTTTCATGGTTGCAGCTACCATCGTATGGCCGAAGGTGCTATTTGAAATTTATCAAAATTTACCGGGAGCACCGGTAAATTGTTATATCCAATTTTTCTCGAAAGCAGAAGTGTTTTAGGGGCTAAATTTTGTAGAGCTTATAATACATCCGTAGGGGCATTCAAATATATCAAAATTGTAAAGAATCACTATCGAGCCAATTTTCAAAATTTACCAAAACTTTGTAATACCTTTAATAACCATTAAATATTACTGTACAAAGTTCAGGCTCACAGTATCAGCAAATCAACTCATAATCATTAAACAAAAAAGTCTATACATGTATAAGCAGACCCAGGTATTGCACAATGATATTTCAGAGACACCAAAAAATATGTATTGAGCTATTAAAAACTACATGTACATGCACAAATTACACTGGACTGAATGCAGGAATTTGGTTGCCCGGATGGCCTATTACAATGCTTGAAAATTACAGGCAAGTCCAAGCTACATGTATGTATTCTCCCCTTTGGTGTAGAATATTCAAACCATTACAGTATACAGCAAAATGTATGGTACATGTTTGTGTCATTAAAAAGCTAAAACCTTGAATTTTATGATCCTCCTATCAGTTACAGAAACAAATGTATAATTGTGTAATTCTAACTTCCAAGGTAATTATTCTATACGAATATGTAATTAGTGTGACGTACAAAATATTTTTTCCCGGTGTGACTTATTCAAATCAACTTCAGCAATGTCTTGTTCATGTAAGTCCAAATTCTGATGTAGGTTTATTACATTCCACAGTAGTAGTACCCAGGAAACAAAATACACAGGGACTCCCGAAAAAGGAGCCCCCGAGAGTCGTAAAAGAGCCCCCCAAAATGTGCATAGAGTTAATGCAAAACCAATTAAAGAGTGTTATTTTCATGCATGCAAGCTGGAAAAGAAGCCCCTGAAATGTTTTACATTTTTTTTTTCCTGGTTGTACCCAACAAAATATCATGATAAAGTAATCCAGTTATTATACAACTGTACAGTGTAATTACATAATCAAATCAAATAATGTGACGTACGGGACAATATATGTACATTGTATGTGACGTACTTGTACGGGACAATGTGTGACGTACATGTATGGAACAAATAAAAGTAGGACTGCACAGTTTATTAATGCACAATGTAGTAAAAAATTGTGAGGTCATCGCTTATGATTGAAAATATACCATACAATGGCTGATTATAATGTGAAAGAAACCACAGTACAGTGTACATGTAGCTCAGAAATTTAGTACAGGTTTTTACCATTACAATGTCCAAAAGATATTCCAGGGATGAAATGATGCAATATTTCCTTGTTTTAAAGATTATCAATCGATCATAGTAATTAGTATGTGATTGTTCAAGGTGAATTACCAGTTTCTTCAATTTCGTTCTCCAATACAAGGCCAAAAGTGTTGATCATGTTTGTAAACACAAAGTTCTGCAATATTCAGCCATGTGCTACTCATTACCATTACCAGTATAGACTGTGCAAAGTGACTCGCAATTATTATCATTGATATTTTGTTAACAGGTCTGTGAGCTAGTCAGAGTGTAAGGTGAAAAGAAAATGGGGCAACGTGTGTCGTGTTTGCATTTTGACAGCTCCCTGTGGTCAGAAGCATTGGCAGGGGAGGAAATACAGGCATATCCTGGCAAGTTCAGGGACAACCTGATAATCGTTTAGTGTCTTTATCTCATCAAAGCGCGGTCTACGATGAAACACTAATCCCCCCATTCAGACTGCCAAAAAGAATTGCGTGTCTGTATGAAAGCTGTATACAGTGTAGCTATAAGACAATATGATTTTTATTTCTAGTGTGAATGTGTGAACGATGTTTGAGCATCATCTTGGAATGAAGTGCTGATAACGATTCAGGGCCCCGTTCTCATCTGAATGTCGGAAATTAAATGTATACCGTAACTATTATTAAGCAGCTTAGGCTCATTATAACTGGCCAGCTGTTATGTTAACTGACCTCTTCAAAACTAGCTTCTTTATATAACGTTTCTTAATACGATACTTTATCCGGTGTGAACGCCCCTAATGCAATACAATGACATTTCTTGTTATGCGTTTCGTATCAATTTTCTCTAGTGTGAACAGGGTATAAGCCACAAATCTGGCATGTCAGACAGGTACATATGAGATCATAACAAACCTGTCCTAATCCCCTGTCATAAACACCCCAATCAACCCTACATGTATTCTAACCACGCTCAATTCATGGCTCATCATTCTTACAGCCAAACTGTCTTGCTTCATTACAAAGTGTCCTCTCCACTTCAGATATGCTTTAGTTTTTCCTTTCTTTATTGGATTTTTGTCAGGCAAAGTGATATTTTCATGAGGTGATATTCTAAGCTTGTCATTTTTATAAGAGCTCTTTCAGATCACCCCCCTGATATTTTTTTGTTTTATTTTGTTCCTACTCTGTCTTTTTCATTATGCTTTGATTTGTTTCATTTTATTGTTTCACTTTTTACTTTTTGTTTGCTGTAATGGAGGAAAGTGACATTTTTACAAGGGATTTCACAGAGAATTCACAAATATTATTATTATTATTATTAACTTATCCTAACCCAATCTCTTTGACGAAAAAGAGCACTGGTGAAATGTTTCCTGAGCAAATGTCGGTTTACCAGGGGAATCACCTCATCCCCCATTTCTTATAATGCTGTGACACTTGTTCCATGGTCATTTACCAAGTATATAATGAAATTCCTACTTCAACCCTGGACTAAACACTAAACCTACCCATAAACTTTGACCTTACTGTACCTACATGTACCCTACCTACCCTAAATCCTAAATGCAAACCTAGTTCTATATCTACGATGAAATAAGGCATGGGGCAATATATTGGTTTACTAACATATTCAAATTTATGGAGTTTGCTTCCTGGGGACCTTGTGACGAGTTATTCAATTGAACTGTTATTAATCAATGAAATATAATACTTGGAATCCAGTCTGCAAACATTACGTGTTGCTATGTCAAGTGAGCCTAGGGCAAGCTTGTGGTTGTCAAGAACAACCTATATTTATAAAGTATGCTTAAAACTTGAATATGTTAGTACAAAAACTGGCCTATTGTAGCTGGAGTAAACCGTCTGTGTAGATAAGCTACTGTAAGGCATTATCTCATATCATTTTACACTAAAATAAAGCCCTTCTGGCTCAAAACAGACAAACAAAATGTCAGCTCACGAGGCAAATCACTTAATATCCCCCACTTCTTTCACTACTTAGTCCTTACCTCTCTGAATAATTGCACAGTGTCTGCAGCTGGGGCGTTACCATCGCAGGCGGCGATGAAATTGTTGAGATCCATCCTCGTAACGTACGTGCCATTCTCCTGGTTTGCACACATTCCAAATATAACTGGAAGAAAAAGGAGATAAAATGGAATCACAAATTAGTTCTAAATCATTGACTCAGAAATCTGCCAAGTGAATAGGTCAGGTGAATTTCTTATGAGAAACATTGGCTCTATTTCTTTCTCTACAATCTTTTCTTTTCATTCTTACATTCTTCATTTCTCCTCCATCTTTTCCATCTTTATATCATATTTCTCCTTTATGACAGTTACACCCTCCTTCCTTAACACAGATGTGACATAAATGCTTTGTTTTATTACAGCATACATGTACATTTACATGTATGCTGTAATGCCCTTCTGACCAAAAGCAGACATACACATACCTGTCATTTTATACCCTCGCAAATGACATCAATTTAAATAAACTTTCAATAAATATGTGATAAACAAAAATTCCTGGATCCATCTTACTCCTCGTTGCTTCTCATCCCTTTTCATTTTCAATATTAAAATGCAAATTTTTCAAATTTTACTTCCATTTGCGTGGGTAGGAATGATTGTGTCAAGACTCAAGAAAATTCAAACGTTTCTCCAAGTACATGCACATGTACTTCACATGATATAATTGCCAAAAGAAAACAAACTACTAGTACTAGAAATGTGTGAAAGTAGAAAGAAATTCCTTGAATGCTTGAGCACCTTTCAATGGTAGCTCATTAAAGCTGGAGTAATAATATGATTGCAGGGCCCTCATGAAGAACATAGCTACATGTACATGTAGGGCTACCCTGAATACAAGAAATATTATCATTATAATTATCATTATTTAATAATTATTTAATAATTATCATTATTTAATAATTATCATTATTTAATAATTATCATTATTTAATAATTATCTTTAAATTGAACTTCCCTAGTTCCCTTTTTATACATGTATTTTCTGATTAAAGTCATGAGATTGTTCACTGGACCTCTATTTGAAAATCACAGAGAGGAAAATGAGATTAAATACATTTAAAATATTTCTTTTCAAGCCTTCATGAGCTAGATCACTCTCTGTCCTCCTTATATTTGTTTTTCTTCCTCTGCTTTTTAAAATAATTATCAGGGTCTCAGGGAGGCATGAAATTTCTGTATCTAACTTGGATCACTATTGATTCTTTCCCCGATCTCATGTTCTTAGTCCCAAAGATGGATGACAGTGTTGGTCGAACTCCATTCATCAGGCACCTAATGTACTCCACGGAAACTACTGGCAGAGATTTGATAATGACAATGACATTTTGCACTTGTCCTCCAATCCATTCAGTACCAGTGCAAATGACAATGTACAAACATACCCCATTCAGACCACCAAAATGCATTGAACAGCTATAATATGAAGATATACAGGTGTAGTTAAGCAGTAGTACTGATTTTTTTTCTAGTGTGAATGCTGTTTTGCGACGAAACGTCGTACAGTGAAACAGATGTTTCAGTATTCGTCCTTGTTTTCACGAAGTGACGGTAGTGAGGAAAATCGTAACGCAAAGTGAATGCAATTTTTTTTCACTACCGTCACTTCGTGAAAACAGCGACGTATTGTTTCAAACAAAAATTAATAAAACTTGGTAAAGAATTAGGGCCCGTTCTCCTGTGAACGTTGTATCCTATGAAAACCATAAAGTGTACAGGTATAACTGGCAAGGTCTTATCGTGAGTGGGCATCGATGATTGGCCAGCTGGCGAATCGATTGGCCTCTTTAAAACTAGTTTATTTATACAATGTTGTCATCCAGTGTGAATGCCCTTTTCACTATACATTGAAACTTTAATACATTTCTTTATAAAACTTTCATGAATTTTTTATGGTCTGAACAAGCTTTTTAATATGGTCTATTCTGAGAAGCATTGATTTTCAATATGCCCGACCGCTTGAGTGCCATATTGCATTTATTGGATTTAGCAATGGTTGTGACAAGGAACTTTTAAAGGTGGCATGAAATTCTGGAAATGTTAAAAACTTTACCAGAAAAAATTCAAACTGTAATTTTTTAAAGAAAGGAATACATGTACATGGACAGGTATTGAGCTTATTTATCTGGATCCATGGAAGCATTGCTTGTTTTGCTTCGAGAATTTTTTGCAATATTTACTGCAACATTGCTTCTAGAAATGGTAATGTCAGTCAATGACTGTTTAAAGGAAATATGACAACCACAACAAAATCCCTGATTTAGATTTACACTTTAAATATTAACTTTCAAAACACAAAACGTAGCACTTTCTCATATATGGTTGAATCTTAAAGAGAAGGTTGAGTTCTGGGAAGAGGTGAAAAATAATTTGTGAACTTTATCATTCTTATTATGCAAGTGTGGAAGAACATCAAATAAGACATGTTCCCTGAAAAGCATGGCTCTTCAAATGCCTTCATATTCTAAATATGTCATGTTCATCGTAAAACTCGGGGGGTAGGTTTTTTACGCCACGTGTTCATGTAGTCCCATGTACATCTTTCTGTGTAGAGTGCTTGGAGCTTTACCAAGACTTGGCCAAATTTCTTATCATTTTGATGATTCCAGAACCTTGCAATACACACAAATTCTTATATGCTAGATGATCAACCTTTTCTGGTCGATTCCACACCGTTTCTTTCACAATGCAATCGCATGACCAGAACTCAACTTCATCTTTAACCCTAATAAGGCCGGGCTATTTGAAGTCTTACTACGGCCGGGGGGGGGCCATTATGGCCCCCCCCTAAGATCTCGGCCGTGAAACGGCCGATCTCCGCGAAAATTTGCACGCATGTCAAGTGAACTGTATAGAACAATATGATAATTTCAATTTTTTGAAAAAAATCCCTCATTTGCATATTTATGGTAATTTATGCAAATAACGTCATAAAATCACATTTTTACCCATAAATCCTATATTATTCATATTTAAGCATTCTTTTTCACTACATATATTCATTAGACCATTTGGAACAATAATACGACAAAAAAAATTGGAAGAGCCAGCTTATTCCTTATGTTATCTCTTGTTTTGATAATTTCTTATGTATTTCATTGTTTTTTTAACTTATTTTTGTTATTGTTTTTTTTTTTTTTTCATTTTTTCCTACAATTCAACTATTTTGACTCCCAAAACAACCACCTAAACTTTAAACAAGACCCAATAACCAATGTTTGATCTATTTTTAGGAAAAATGACATTTCCATATGTTTTGTACACAAATCACAAAAATGAGCGATTTTTGGGCTGACATGCAAAGACAAAAGGTCACGTGACCTTGTAACTATAGGTCCGATTTTTTTTTTTTTTTTTTTTTAATGATGCGCAAGACTCTAAAGAAAAAAGTCAGCGAGCGGCGAGGCGCCATCCATATGCGTTCTTGAACAATCAGAAAAATCGTGGAGGGGGGGGCCATAATGGCCCCCCCCCGGCCTTATTAGGGTTAAAGGTTGAAAAATATATGAAGAATTTGTATTCTCTCGCTCTCGCTCTCTCTCAATCTCTCTCTCTCTCTCTCTCTCTCTCTCTCAATGTCTCTCTCTGTATGTAAACAGTCAAGTAAACCAATCCATCTCTTTATATATATTCCTCTACGCCATTCCTCAGCAAAGCATTTGCATCACCTAAGAACTATTGATTGGGTTTTTCCAATGCAGCTGAGCCAACCACGTTATTGGAAAAGTGATGATCATTAATCTATTAAACTCTGGACAACCAGTGCAACATCTCTTAATGATTTAATCTTTTATTCAAATACAGTCCTAAAAAGAAATGCAAAGTACAAATATGCCAAGTCACTGTCATACATCCAGAAAAAATATGGTCTACACTGCCTATGTGTCAAGTACATGTGTATGTGTGTTTGTAGAGGTACATGTACATGTGGAAAATATACAATCTGTATGCCTTTTAGATCTCAAAATTATTTTGATCCGCTGTACAAAAATTCTAATTCTATATTTTTCACTGGATGTAAAATCAATGCGTAATCAATACGTAGTCAATATTGACGAGAATGTTCTAGATTTCAATCTCACTGGCGGAGTCTCTGCATGCCCTATATTAACAGTGCTCAAAACCTGAGATCTATCTCTCTCCTCGTCCGTCGTCGTGCCAGCACGTATTATTAGCTTTTTGATCCTGTCATTACATCAATAGCGACTTGTCAACAAACGACCAGCTGAGGGCAACACCAACTTCAATTTTCCCCAGCCAACAATATCGGGAGAGCGAGCGAGCGGTGCGACAATAACGATCGGCTTCATGCATCCCTCACTATTCCAGCGTTGTTGGTTTTTTGTGAACCCCCATGCCTGGGAGGGAGCTAGTTAATTTGGTGAAGACCTCCTGTGACCTGATATATTTATTTTTCACCCGTCTATCATCTCCCCCCCCCCCCCACTTTCGTTTTAAAGGTATAGACCAGTTATGGAAACTCCCCCTCTAAAAAATTTGAAATGGAAGCTCTTGTTACCAATCATGTGAAAGAATATGTTTTGACTAAAACTTTATGATACAAATTTTGCCGGGAAACCACCTACTAATTGATATATTTGGTAAATTATCATATTGATCCGGCCTGGATAGATTATCGCGAATGCACTTCAACATTGTATATTTGGGCATATACTTCTGCTTTTTTTTTGCGAATTTACATGTAGGTTGAAGTATTGCCGTCTTAACCTCTGAAGGCAATATTTAAACAATATTGAATTAATATTTTGCACCCAAAACCCATTAACCGCAATTTTACCACGTCAGTGGATAGTGTACAAATGACCTCAGAATTTATCCACGATCTTTTAAACAAGGAGAAGTTTACTTTGTGCATTTTGGAATAATCATTGCCAAAGTGATGGAGGTGCTTTATGAACATCTTTTGTTTCCCTTCTTGAAAAAAATATCTCCACCTGTGTATCATTATACATGTATGTACTGTCGGTGCATAGATGGATGATTAAATAGTTTCATGAACATGTATCCAGCAATCGTCTCGATAGGTTTTTAATCCGTTTTTTTTTTTTTTAATCTGTCCATGCACAGATTGTATCTCACTCTCAGAAGTGGCTTACGGTAGACATGCAACTGTTCATATTGCTAGATGAGAATCTTTAGCTATATTGATATCTTATCAATTGCTGATCGGAATAATGTGAAAAGTAACAATAACAAAATGTCATGCAGCAAAATGCACATTTGAGCATCATTTTGAATGAAATTTCAATATAGAATCAGGGTCCTGTTGTACATGTACTCTGATCATAGTATAGTACGAAAACCGTATAACTGGGAGGGGCTTATATTGTGCGTGCGATGTGATGATTGGCAAGGTATCATGTTACCTGACCTCTTTAAATACAATGTTGTTAATCTAGTACATGTTAGCCAGTGTCGCTGTAAGATGATTCTGCATGTACATGTATGCAACGTTTCTTTACATTTCTTTTTATATGAATTTCCTCTGAAATCACCTAAACAGGTCATCAGTTCTATTTCAAAAGGCTTGGATACGATTACTGTATGATGCTAGGATACATGTACTGGAGGGGGTTTCATCACTGGCAATGCATACTGTCATCATACACCTGCTATTTCTTAGCACTTGTTTGCATGTGTTGTGTTGTTGCGTTCACACTTAAGTGTCGTCTCGGGATGAAAATAACTTCCTCCTCAGCATCACTTATCACTCACAGACAAAGGCATCAGTGCACACTAAACTGAACATTGTTAACATCTATTTTTACTTCTGACAATGTCAACTCAATTCACCTATTGTATGTCTTTCATCTACATGTGTGTAATATTTCTCTGGATGAAAGTAACTTCCTCCTTTGTAGCTAGTGGCATCAGTTCACATCAGAACTCCAGATTATTAATTAACATTTGCTATCCTTTTTTTCCTTTTACATGTACCCTGTAGATGATTTCAATAAATTCACATCCCAATTTAAATCTTTAGAGTCTACAGTAGGAAACCTACATGTATACTGTACATGTTCATGACATGTAGATGATTTCAATCTTGAGATTTCTTTTTAGGGGGAGGGGTCCAGACTTGGATTTTGAGCACCCATGTGTTCCGGGCTCAAAATTGCTACATGTAGCATAGAGCCTTGTGCCTACAAAGGGCTCATTAAACAAGTTCCTACATGTATACAATTATAGCTCCATCATGTACAGTTGTACTTCTTGAGAAAGCCGATTTTAAATATATATCAGATATTGTGACTATCAATAATTTATATGTTAATGATCATGCCATAGTACAAAGGTTAGATACTTTCCATTGATAAACTGTGATAGCATTGCATTATTCAGCACTTCTACCGGATCTACTGTACAATCTAAAATAATTAAAAAAGGACATGAGTCAATTCAAAGATAACTAGTGACGGTGAAATTCCACAAATTTCATTCAAAATTTCTGATATTGCAATGTGCTCCCATGAGTCCCATCATCTAGTTTCCCAGAAGAGCCGATGCACGAACTCGCCAAGAGATTCCCGCCATGCAATTCCAGTCACAAACTCTCTCCTCCATTCCACATCTATTCTGCATCTCCCTAAATCAATAGAATCCTGTCTACGGAAATGCAGATGAATTCACTTCAGCCAACATCGTATTTGAAGGAGGGGCAAGGGGAGAAAATTGCCCCTCCTACCAAAATGGAAAACACCATGAAAAATATTGCGGCCACGTTATTTTAGGCAATCAATTTTTTTGTCAATAATTCTTGCATTACTCTTAGAATAAGTTGGAAATGCATCATTCTCAAATGAGGGCCCTCCAGGAGTTGTTTCCTTGCTGACCCTTATGGATCATCATAAGCACGGTGCTTTGCCCCCTCCTGAGGCCAAAAGTCTGGATACGCCACTGATTTTGGCACACATTCATGATGGAATATCAAAAGAGAGCCAATGTGTCTTCTGCAATGTGTTTGCACTGGATGGTTTATTGAGTTTCTTGGACACAGAATCTTGCCCCTCTGTGCTGCTAATTGATTTAAGATGGAGATGATAAGCTTACTATCATGATCAATAACGCAAGAATCCAACATCAAAATGGCTCCTTCGACCAAACTCGATTGAATATAAATCAATTGAAGTTACTACAGCTGCGTTATTTTAGGTGATCAATTTTTTTTCAATAATTCTTGCATTAATCTTAGAATAAGTTAGAAATGCTTCATTCCAACCGGTGTGTTGGCTCAGTCAGTAGAGCGTCCGCCTCACAACCGGGAGGTCGTAGGTTCGAACCCCGGCCGCGTCATACCAAAAGACGGGAGTTGCTGCTACATGCAGGTACCTTGTTTGGCGTTAAACATTAAAGGGATAGAGCAACGTCGATCTGGCACTGCTCAGTGGCTGCCGGGCTCACGATCAATTGGGCAAAAAGAATTTCCATTTTCGGTTTAATAAATTTGGAGTGTACTTTAAAAAAATAAAAAAATAAATATTATTATTATGCTGAAATGAGGGCCCTCTAGCATGTATTTTCAAACATAATTAAATGCTCAGTTTGTGAACAATTTCTGGAGAAAATATACCGGTAAGCAAATTTACTACTGTATCTACATGTAGTTGTGCATATCATTTTCTCTGTTGAATTATTAGACTTTCCATAAACTGTATACATGTAAATGGAGGGGGGAAGAGATTTGGAATTATTTTGGAACTGTTTATCTATTAGTCTTAATTGTTACACTATTCTAATCAGTAGAAATTAGGAGTAATTATCAATACAACAAGGATAATGTACACATTTTAATGAGTAGTTAATGAACCATAAAATAACTAACACATCCATAGTATGTAAACAGGTCACTAAAAACACATTGTACATTCTTGGGGGGAAAATTACGACAATAAAAAAGAAAATTAATATTTCAATTTGTTCATGTACCGTACTCTATCTCCTGCCCTATCACAACATAATTTTTAAAGATGCCCTTTTAACAGGGATCGATTATAATAATAGCATGAAAACTCTTAGATTTAATATTTACATGTACCTTGGACACCCACCCCCTCTCACCAAAAAATGTGTTAAACACAATGAACTTTAATAGAACTTTGATAACTTGATGGAAATTATTTAAAGGAGATCGATGTCCCTTTTACATCCTAATTTGAAATCTCCCACAGGTTTGACTGTACCATGTATTTTTATTATAGCAAAACATTATAATGAGTCATAGATCCTCATACATGAAATGTTACAATACATGTCTGCCTTAATTATTCTTTACAACTGGCACTTTTGTCATGGCGACGCGAGGAAATTAATAACAGTAGCTACAGTGCACGTGGCAATAATTATCACAAAAATGGCCTTGTACACGCTGTACATACATGTATGACACAAGGCTGATTTTGTATGACCATTATTCACTAGTACGGTAGATGCCTAAATCAGAGCAGTCAATTGTCATTTCAAGGAGCATTCTGCATGAAGCATCTGGATGACTCAACATTCAGTACAGAGGCATACAGAAAGATTTCTTTTCAGATGTACAGTATATTGCTGTTGTATACTGTCTTCGTAATCTACTGCAATCTACAACTGTACTAAACTGATTATTGATTAATGGCACCTTTAATACAAGCTTATTACATAATGTACATGTACATGTATTTCAATGGTTTTGTTATAATATAAAGAGACTGACAAGGCTTTATATTTGACAGAAGAGGCGATAGCCGAGGGTGTTTTGACTGTTTTGAAGTTACCGAGTGTAGGTAATTTTACTAACACCCGAACAAAATGATGTGTTTTATATGACAATGTTTTGTTTGTTTTATAAAATGATTTTTTATAACATGATTTTACTAATGACCGGTCATTAGCATTTGATAATGACTGGTCATTAGCAAAATTACATGTTAGGCAAAATAAATGCCTGGTCACGTGTACGCTCTCAACCAATCATTTGATTAGGATCCGATCATCATCTAATAATAGAAACCTAGATTGCATATAATTGCTATTACTGTAATCCATGGCTTATGAGCTTTGATATTTCACTTCTTACAGGGTCTTCAAGAAAATTGTAAATCTAGTATTAAAAACACCACTTTTTTTTGTTTTATACTGGCACTTTTGTTAACTTTAATATTGTGATAACGAAAGTTACACATTCCTAATACAAATAATCTCAGTCTCTACAGAATCTCTCTATCTTTGAAATTCTTTTTTTTCCAATCTAGCTTCTATTAAAGGGATATTATGTCTTCACCACGGAGGCTCTGAATGACATTCAAAATGTCATCTCTTTCTTTCAACCAAAAAACAAAAACAAAACAAAATCCACTTCTACCCAGAACCTTTGGAGTTTGTACCAAACACTACTGGATTCAAATGAACAATCACAATTCAATATATATGCATGCAGCAGATCAAAGGTTTGTGTAATTTGACTCGACAATCCCATTTTTGTTTTGTCAATTTGGGTCCTCGATCTGCTTGGGTTATTTATTTTACCATGGTTCATCTTCCCTTTCCATTGTGTCACCTGTAGTGTGCATGTTCAATCTATTATGAATGTGAAACATACATTGTAGAGAACAAATAGGGATGATCTGTGTCTCCATTGTGCATAATAATAATGATAATCTGGATTTCTATCTAGCGCTTAATAGTACAAAATACAGTCTCGTAGCACTTTACAGATATTATTAACCTTGGTCATCAAATTCATTCACGCACAATGTGCACCATCTCCACTCCCTGGGAAGTATTCCTACCATTGTAGTCAAAAGGCGCGTCTTCATCATCTCGAGACATTTCTGATTTGGGAAATAATCCCGAAGTAACAAATCGCGTCTTCACTATCTCGAGATTGGACCTCGAAAATTGAAACTCGAGGAACTTGAGAAATTAGCTCGAGATATTTTGCTCAGCGTTAGCGCGTATTGCGAATCTTCGGTCTAGTGAAGACGCACAGGACAAATAGCTGGATATTTTGCCAAATAGTGGAATATTTTGCAAACTATCCCAAGATATCTTGGGATGACAATCCTGACCAAATATCCTTCTAATTGCTACTTCGGTCTGATGAAGACGCAAATTAGCTGGATAATTTGCGATCGGATAGTTCAAATAGCTGGATATTTGGCAATATCGAGATAGTGAGGACAGGCCTAATGTGAGGGCATAGTATGGCAATTACCAACACATTACCCTATTTCTCTCCTGGGTATGGCGTGGTACATATGAATGTACATGTAGAGCAATGCGCTGCCAAAGGAAATCTAATTTACAATTTACTACACCTGAGCCCTTTCTTATAAAGAGTTGACATTAATCGCAACTTATTTACGATTGATCTCAATTGCAACTATATTCATAAGAGATTAAACGCAACTCCTTATCAGATGGGGCTCTGTACATGTATCTCAAATATTGTATTACTTGTCTTGCTCCTTTATCTCAAAGAAAAAGGAGCAATATCTTTGTGAATCATATAAAACCACAAGCATAGATCTATGACCTGAAGTTTTCACAAAATGGCAGCTACAGTACCTTCTCTGTATGTGACTTTCCCGAATTGCAAAGATTTAATGTTTTCATTCACTTGTTTCGTGAAAAACTTTCGCAAATGGAATTTCATAATACCACTGTTTTGTAATGTTAGACTTGTATGAAACTGAAAGATGTGATTGACTATAATTTATGCACAAGTATTTTTTTGGTTGTTCAGCAGTCTCTTGTTCTCAACACTATCGTACATACTGTAGGTCTACAGTGTACATTTTATGTTCGCATGATAATTCACTTGCTGGCCCTGCTCCTCCCCGTTTTGCTACACTTTTCTCCGACGGTACGCTTTTAATTATGTTCTACACGGTCTTAGATATTATAATTGGACTATTCTCAAATAAATAACTCATTCACACCAATGGAGCTGACCCCAGACAAAACACACAGAACAGGAATTTACATTATGCCAAATGGCCAAGAATTGATTGGTTTGGCAATATCACTGTGGAAATCACAGATAGCTACAGTAGAGCTGAGGATGGCTAGATAATACATAATTCTAACAGCTCGAACGAGTCAGTAGAGTGGATGATAGAGTATGAAACCACTTTTAAGATTAAGCCTGATATAGGCTTTTGGCAAGAAATGTCATACTCTCCCTAGCGAGTCTGGTACATTAAGTGGGTAATAGGAGAGTTGCCTAAATATAAACATTACTTCATAGCCGCTCTACTGAATCATATGATAAATGGATTAGAAAGAAGTCTGCCTTGTCCTCACAATGAAAAACAAAATCAGATTTATAAATTGGAGATCATTTCAGTTGATTTGAATGCTTCGATTTGAAAATAAATAAGGGAAAACCATCTTTTAACCATTAATATTCAAATACTTCCATTTTTTTTTTCAGAAGAGTCACACATTTTGCGTGGACATCTTAATTTTAATCTTGAAATACAGAATTTGATCGATTTTAAGTCTTTTGAAAATTTCAATCAGTCACAATAAGATGCTGATGGAGAGGAACTCTTGAAGGTAAAGATACAGTTAAATTTGATAATTTTGATGTTTTTTCTAACTCAAGAAAAAGACAAGATTGAAAGGTGGACTGGTTGAAATAGGGTCTATTTAAGTACTTTAAAATGTAAGCTTTGATATGTCACATTCCCAAGAAACATAAATCAGGACAACTCTATTTTTCACATACATGTACTAAAAAATTACAAAACTTGGTAAGGGTATAAATAATTTAGATGTTAAAGGTAAAGACCAGTAATGGTCATGCGATTGCATTGTGAAAGAAACGTTGTGGAATCGATCAGAAAAGGTCGATCATCTAGCATCTAGCATCTGCAAGGTTCTGGAATCATCAAAATGATAAGAAATTTGGCTCATTCTTCGTAAAGTTACAAGCACTATACACAGAAAGATGTATATGGGACTACCCTATCTCTCTCACCAGACTATGAGAGAAATAAATTTACCAAATATATGAATTAGTAGGCGGTTTCCCGGCAAATTTTTTATCATCATGTATTAGTCAAAACATATTCTTTCACATGATTGGTAATGAGAGCTTCCATTTCATTTTTTGAAATTGGGGCGTTGCCAATACTGGTCTTCATACAGGTACATGTATTTGATCTTTCATAGTCAGAATGCACCATAGTATCCTAAATTCATCATTAAGGGATAAATTCACTTGAATTCTATATTATCTAAGTCAGTGATGTGTTAATATCAGTACTTCATGCAGTCTGTAAAGGTCATCCTATCATTTAATGTAGAAACCATTCTAATGGATCGTTGCCAAATCCTGTTTTCTGGACTGCTGTACAGTTGTGTTCAGACTGATTTTTAAGACCTTACTTGACCGTCAGGTATTTCAATCTTGTTTTGCTTTTTTGTAATGAAATGATATTTGCTGAGGAACACTGAAGGGGATCTCACATTGGAGAGCAAAATAAAACAAAAGTAGTTGTGATTAATAATCCAGAGCATGAACTCATCCAAAGCAATTGAAATAGTGAACAGGAGATACAAATGTAGCACACATGAGCTGCATTTACACTACAACCAAAAAGTTGTTGCAGAGCATACATGTAGCAACTACCGACAAATGCGACGAAAACTTGAAATCGAAAAAAAACCTCTGGAGTGTGGTATTTTTAACAAAAAAAAGTATCACCTTTCATTTCATTGCAACAAAGTCTGTATTAAAATCACATAATTCTAATGACAAGAGAATCTTCTGTTTAAAAAAAAAAGTGTTTATTACATACATGTACCATTGATTTCTCCAAAGTATTCATCATGCACTAATCACTATGCATGTAAAGTGAATGTAAACCCTATCAGTATAAAGCCAATAAATACATTTACATCTACATTACATGTATGTATCATGTATGTATTTCATTCAATATTGCATTTTCATAATTAGCATACATGTACACTGTAGGGCAAACACATACATGTACATGTACATGTGGTTTGCTAGTGTGAATTTATCTATGATGGAAAATTGGAAATGGAAAGCATGGATTAGTTTTCAGGAGAAACTGAAAGCTGGGATTTCCATGTTGAAAGCCTGGCCTGCTACCAGCCTTCCAATCGCATGGATTACTGCCATTTTGTTTTCCATTCCTTGATTGAAGGTCATGATGATCATTCTGGATGATGGCCAATTACATGTCTCTCACATATGACAGAAGGCCCATTTACACAGCCCAAAAAAACGTTTTGAAAAATCGCTGGTCAATGGATTGTGACGTACATGTACATGTAGTCACGGATATAACGCTCTCGTTTGTCTTGTACAAAATATCATTAATTTCTGCTTTTCTCCCAAGTGCCTTTTCCCTTGGGGCACTACTAAAAATATATTATGGATAGCATACATCATAGGTCCTCTAAAGAGAGTAGACCCTCCTGAGTCATACAATTTTGACAATTTTAAGTTTAGTACTTGTGTGTGTTGGAACAATGTGTTGGAACAAGTAGGATAGTTGTCCGCCACTACATCTCAGAGACATCACTGCCCCTACCTTTTCTTAGATGTACTCTAGGTTACAATGGAAAACACTTTGTCCCTGGGATAGGATGTTAAATGAAGGTCCCATGTGGAGGAGAGTCACCACCTTTGAATATCTAAAAGAACTCACTTCACTCTTCCTAAGGGTCATCAGAGAGTGAGGGAAACCTCTGTTTGATGGTACAGTGGTACACATGTACACCTGTACAGTGTACATTCCAATATACCTGGAGGAGAGACCAGAGGTTCATTGTGATTCTGTTCGCTTTTCCCCTCAATGGCACAGGTGATGCCAAATCATTAATAATGATAATAAAACATGGGCATTAGTAACGAGTTCCTGCATTGCCCAACACCTGAAGATTTGTGTGTGACCTGTGAGGGGGCATGGTCGGGTCAAAGATGTCCATACATGTAGATACTGGTAGTCAGACTGTTTAAAGAGATACCAGCTGGTATCTCTTTGGTCTGTTATCATGAAAGATGGAAATACCCCCTTAGCTTTAAAGCAGGAATGTTAATAGTATCCCCACCTGGGTGACAGACAGCAGGGTACTCATCATCAACTACAAGACTATTCAAATTACTACATCACACTGGTAGTCTGGTACCCAACAAGCTCCATCTAGTTTGCAAGCACAAACGCACCCTTGTCAGTGGCAGGGTGGTCCACAGCCACAGGTTTGAAAATCAGCAACAGAATAATGTTTACTCGGTGTAAGCCACAGATACAGTACCTACAGTATGTTCAAACAATTTAAATTTCTCCCAGGAAGCATTACATTTATAAAAGAATTATATTCGTTATCAATTTATGAATTAGTTACAAAATAAGTTTGAAAATGCTTTAAAAAACATGTATGGTTGTAACAGTGTGCATCTAAGGCCCCTGTTTTAATACACATGTATGCATCATCTTTTAAAGCTGGCTTCGGAGGCAGCCTCATGCCTGCAATTTGAAGCCGCCTCGAGATCATCAAACCCATGTTACACATTTCTTGGGCCTGCAATTCTGTGTCTACACATACAGTACATGTAGCCCGGCGTCACGTCGCCTTTTCATGAGCTGACGTTGGGGCCCACTCCAGATGGCAAAGCGCGCCTGATGTAATGCTGATGTAATGATGACGGGTCACTTCACTTCCGCTTAGAAGCCGGCGCCGAGTCCACTTTGGTGTTACACCTACTGATCGCGGGACTGAATCCGGACTCAGGCCGGCTTCAAACCACATCCAGAGGTGGACTGGATGGTGTTACACATACATGTACATGGTACGTCAAGCCGCCTCCAGGGCCGGCCTCAGTCCACTTTCTGAGGTACTGTACATGTGTAACAGGGGTCCCTAAGAGCCCCTAAGAAGCCACAAGAGACTGTGTACTGTACATGTGTACGTCAGGTACATCAGCTCATACTCCTTCCATCCATGTACCAAAGTGTCAAATGAAAGTCTATACCAATCCTGCAGATCCTGGTCACACAACCAAACTAAATTCCAAACCAATTGGATTCCTGGCCATTCAAATATACATGTGGTGTTATTTTTTTTTTCAATCTGCACAGTCGGTCTAGACTTTGTATCGTGTCGGTGTACAACAAGGCCAGGGTATACACCGGTAATTTAAAAGAGGGATGTGCTACAAATGTACGTCAAGAAGAGCCTCTCTGGATTACATGAGTTTCAATGAATGTATATATGTCTTTTATTTTTACAGATGATCAAAAAAATAAATAAATTTATGTGGTGTTATTGTGATTTTTTTTCTGCAAACAGTCATGTAAGTGAAATATTACACGGATAAAAGATGATACTTTAGAGTAAACCCTGGCCAGGGATGCGAATTCACATGCACTACCAGGAGACTATACATGCATCAAACTACATGTCCACTAGTACATGTATGTACTAATTAACTACAGCACATGTATGGTAAAATGGGAGTGGTTCGCTCACACAGAACACAATTAATTTTACTTTTGAACAAAAGAAAAAAGTCTTGTATACTTACATCTGAGTTTTTCTGGCTGTCTCCCTCTCGTCAGCAAGACAAGTCCACAAAACAAATCCTTGAAGGTAATTCCTTTATTTGTCCCACCAAAAGAAAAGAATAGATGCTGTTCAAAAAGAAAGAGAGAGAGAGCAGAAAACGATTCATTAGGGAAACATGAAAGTGCAATAAAGATAGCCTACATGTACATGTACTGCACATGGGCAACTGCAATAGATTTACTGTAGAACCGCAAAGTTTTGCCAGTATGGAACTTTCACAAATTTTAAATATATGGCACAAGTTTTGGGCAACACTATGCATTGAATGCCTGTACCGGTACATACATACAGTAGTACAATAGACCCAATGTTTTTTTCATGATTGGCATTTCATGGACGATACATGCCAAGAAAAAAGGCCGTCGGGCCCCAATTCGTAAAAAGTTTCAGGTCACAAAAATGTCTGGTTATACAGTACAGGTGTACCTTGTGCTGTTGTGCAATTCGAATTATTATTGGACTTGACAATTCAACAACATGTGGAATACCAGTTAATATGTGTACTATACAAAGAAGTCATACTTTTTTACTTACTGGACTTTAAACACTCTGTAATCAGGGAAACTCTACAGTACACGTATCAAGTCTCTGCATGATTTCATCCCTACAGTACTGACTATAAGAATTTAAGTATTAAAATGTGATTGGTAGTTTGTATCAAATCAAATGTCATGCAAAAATAGCAATTTCAATGTTAATTCATTATTCACTTCATTTCCATACTAAACAAATTACCAACTTCAATTTTCCATTACCGGTATTCAAATCTCCAAGCACTCCTTTATTTACATGTGTACGTAATAATCTCCAAAGGAATTTGAAAAGTATTTTGATGGAAGCGCATGTTTCACCTCAGTCGTGTTATGTAAATAAAAATGTATTTGCACATTGTTTATTGCCATCTGATATTGCCCAGTAATACCAATCACATGTTCACCTTTTCCAGTTCAGTTAATTTCCAGTACATTTATTTGCAAATACAACTGTGCAAATAGGTTGCTTTGTTGTCATAAGGCTACATGGTTAGTACTATTAAAGAGAAGGTTGAGTTCTGGGAAGAGGTGAAAAATAATTTGTGAGCGTTATCATTCTTATTATGCAAGTGTGGAAGAACATCAGATAAGACATGTTCCCTGAAAAGCATGGCTTTTCAAATGTCTTAATATTCTAAATATGGAATGTAACAGCATATAATTTTATACCACATGTTCGTGTAGTCCCATATCTTTCTGTGTACAGTGCTTTACCAAGACTGGGCCAAATTTCTGATCATTTTGATGATTCCAGAACCTTGCAATACACACAAATTCGTATAGATGATCAACCTTTTCTGGTCGATTCCACACTGAACATTCTTTCACAATGCAATCGCATGACCAGAACTCAACTTTATCTTGTTAGGCCATATTCACTGTACTTTCCTCCAAATTAGGGCCTTTTTCGAAAATCCTTTGCACTACAAATAAAATGAATACCAGAATCATTTGGTATAAACAAAATATGGTTGAAAAGCATTAATATGAGAAATATACACTGTATCACTTATGTTATGTAGAATGTAACGACTGCACTACATGGTATACCATTTGTTTTTAAAGTTATGACCTACTGTATTAGTGCACAGTAAATGTACATACAGTTGGTCTTACAGAAGATCAAATAAAACATACCGGTAGTTTGAAATAATGAAAGGACATTAATCAAGATTTGTTCATTTTTTTAAAATTGTATAGCTTCAAATAAACATGTAATTAAAACTTAGACTCGTGTACATAGTATTGTAAGCTAACAGTGTCAAGAGAATCTTTTCCCTGATATATATACATGTACATGTATAACCAGTACATTCAAAATATTACAAATACATGTATGCACACTTCCATTATATGTTCTTGAAGTACATTGTACATGTACAGAACTGGACAAGTACAAAACTTCACCTACAGGCCTACATTGTAGTTCTTGTGCCTGAGGAACGCTTAAAGCAAAGGATATTATTTCCACTGCCGGCTAAAACTACATTATCGAGAGGAAATCAAATAGCAATACCAATGATGACTTTTCCATGCATGGCATGTTTCTTTCCCACAGAGCAGTCATTTCACAATCTTTGGCTGCAGTTAATAGACTTTTATCTCATGACTATATTTAGTCAAAGATACTATACGGTAGTGTTACGTTTGGGTTTCCACTGCTTTTTGTAGGTTAGGTTTACTATGACGGTTAGGGTAACATGTAGGTTTTAATTTCTATTACAATTTGCTCTCAGCCAATCAGATGCCATAATTTCAGTAGGGATAGTTGAGTTCTGTGTTCAGAACGCAAATGCCTTCAAAGTGCATGGTTATTGCTCTTATTCTATTTACATGTATGACATTTCTAGTGCCCTTTTAGAACCTAAAATTGCTATGAAGGTAATTTCAGACCCCAAAATGTGTGAAATTTTTGATCATACCAATTCAGCTCCACTTTCAAAACACAGTGATCGTTAATTAATTATTTAATTAAAAATAACAACACATGAGCCGGCTAATTGTGGGTAATATAAGCAACACGAAAATGCCAACAAAAAAGCCAACATCGGCATTGGCTGAAATACGACGTAAAAGGTGTTATTTCGTTTTTTTCAATGGTTTTTTCAAATTTGTCAAAATATCTAATATTTGTGGTGGTACACAAGTAAGTATTAGAAATCGTTATATTTCAGCCGTCTCTGAACCGATTTTGATCAAACAAAGATGATTTTGTCATTAAAATATACTACGTTCTTTCAAATTTACACTCAGTTTTTCATTATCTCACAAAAAAAAAAATTTTGTGTAGCACCCTCTGGAACAGAACTCAACTATCCCTTTAATATGCATGATTTTGTCATGACTGGTGCATTCAATGAACCAATGAACATTTTTTTTTTAATTCGTAATGATAGAAGGGGTATCCCTAATTTCGTAACAAGGGTGGGAAATTCGTAACAATTACACATTTTTTGTAACAGTTGGCAGCTATGTGGTTATTGTATCATACAAAAACTGTATACCGGTACCAACATTGTACATGTACATTTAATAGGCGGGGCTTATTGCCACTGTGCACTGATGATTGGCCAGCTGTCATGTCAACTGACCTCTACAAGTTTTGGGAAATTTTGAAAATTAGTTGGATAATAATTCTTTATAATTTTGATATTTGGATGCCCCTGTGGATATGCACTAGAAACTTTAGCCCCTAAAACACTGCTGCTTTTTGGAAAAATTGAATATAAAAATTTACCGGTGCTCCTGGTAAATTTTGATAAATTCCAAAAAGCACCTACGGCCATACAATGATAATGTAGCTGCCACCATGAAAATCTCAGAATATGTAGTTGTGATATATAATTTCCAAATGGGAATAGCCAATCGGTCAATTTTAGTCAAGAAACATCGTTTTATAGCTTAATTAATATCTTGACCTTATTAAAGAGGGAGCTATACAACATAAAGAGTTTACTATTTATAATTTCACCACTTTAGACTTGATTTCAACCGTGACAAATGATCACTGAATATTGTAGGATCGCATGCTTCCAATACGTTCATTTGAACCAAATACATGACTCCATACCAAAACTTTGTAATACCTTTAATACCATCCAGTCTGCACACTCCTTTCACAATACCATGAATCTTTATATATGACGTTTCTTTACAGTATCAGTTTTGTAAAAATTTCCTCTGATCTGAATGGGGCATCAGACAATCTTCGATCTGTCTGTCTACATCCCAAACCATTTCCATGCCGATCACGGCTTACTTCTTGAATGATGAGTCAGATATTAGCAATACATTGAGAACTGATAGATCAAGATTTGGATGGAGAGAGAGGAGGGGCAATTATACACTTTAGGTGGGTGAAGGCAAAATTAGGGGATCTTCAAATTATTTTGTATTTACAGTGTACATGTATTTCATCAGCCTCTTCTGCCCGAAATGTAACATGGCTTGAGGCAATTTGCCTGAAAAAGCATACATGCGATATTCTGTGCATCAATTTCTGGTAAATGACACCAGTTGCGGTTACCAGTAACTTAATATACATGAAAAATTATCTTTCCTTTTTTTTTCTATACTAAAATAGGCTGCATTGAGTGTCAAACAGACATTGGTACATGTACATGTATGTATGTACATGTACAGTATGTGATACACATACACTGTGCACATACTGATACTGTGGTAGTCACTTCACTTCAAATTAATTTCATCGGCATTGAATATAGAGCCACAAAAACCACAATGAGATTCGACGACAACGCAGTGTTTCTGTGCTTCATGTTAAGTCTAGAAAACTGCACAGATATACATGTACATGTAAATTAATTTCAACATATAATATAACTGATGCCTACATGTATGTACATGTAGTTCTCAGTTCAATATCAATTTTCACAAGTGTTTCTTACTTTTACCTTTGCTTTTATTATCTGTATGACACCATTATTTTTAACTACTATATAAGTGTACAAATCACCTTTAAAAAAAGGGAATTTACGTGTACATAGCAACATGTACGTACATGTAAAAATGCATAAAAATCAATCTAGAATCTTTTTACCCCCCATTCTTTGGGCTAATGGATATCAAGTAATGAAAAAAACAAAGAAAATATTGAGACCCTTTTCATTGAACCCAAGTCGGACTTGAGTTCCATGCAACAACCAACATGTATGTATTCTATGCAAGCGCATACATGCGTCTACTAGTCTATTCACCAGTCACTCATATGTTAATTAAGAATTTAAGAGCAATATTTGAAGCTCATACTTTGAATAAAGTATGGCAGCATGGAAACCCTGACATACAAATTTAAAGAGGAAAATAGCTTTGGGTGTTGGTAGACTTTGAACTAAGAGAAGGTCGAGTTCTGGAGAAGGTCGAGTTCTGGAAAAAGTGATTTGTGAGCTTTTTCATTCTTTTATGTTTAGTGGAAGGGTATCATAGAAAAATGTCCCCTGATGAGGATGGCTCTTCAAATGCCCTCATATTCCAAATATGCATACATGTAGTTACAGCTTATTAAAGGTTGTGGACCAAAACTTTCATGCCACATGTTTGTGTAGTCCCATATACCTGTTTCTGTGTACAGTGCATGTGACTCTAAGCAAGACTGGGCCAATTTCTTAGCATCTGGATGATTCCAAAACCTCACAGTATACATGTACAGTTGTACACCAATACTTACCAACATGCTACAAGATCGACCTTTCAATCGCTTCTCCACAGTTTCTTTCACAATGCAAAATGCATTCATGACCAATGTTCGACTTTATCTTTTAAGGTTACTTAATTTATAAAACGCAAATTTTCAAGCATTGTTGATAAAACACTTCCAGAATAATCAGAGCAGTTATGGATGAATCATTGACTTACCTCGCCAAGTTTCTGGGGCATTGCATCTCCCATGACATCTTTGACAAAGATGAGTTTGCTCATGTAGCCTGCCGGAATGGAGTAGCGTTTGAACGCCTCTCTTAATCTCTTCAACTCATCCTCGGACACTACAAGGATAGATATAAAGTTATATAAAGATAGATAAAGGACACATGGTTTATATAAAAGCTTACAACATTAGGCCTGTCTTCATCAGCTCAAGATTGCCAAATATCCCGCTATTTGAACTATCCCGATCCAAATTATCCAGCTAATTTGCGTCATCAACAGCCTGAAGTAGCAATTTGCGGGATATATGGTCGAGATAATATCCCAAGAAATTTCAATCTAGTTTGCAAAATATCCCGCTATTTCCTAAAGAGCGGGATAGTTTGCGCCCCTCTTCATCTGACCAAAGTACGGAGTAAAATATCCCGATGCCATCATGCACACCGATTTCTGGTTTTCAGAAAGTGTATATCATAAGTCTAAATTACTCCTAAAAAGATAAGAAAATTGACACGAAACAGGTAACAAACATTACACCTTTTAAATAATGACCATTATTTGAACAATTGATTAAAGGTAATACAAAGTTTTGGGAAATTTTGAAAATTGGGTGGATAGTGATTCTTTACAATTTTGATATATTTGGATGCCCCTGTAGATGTATTATAAGCACTAGAAAATTTAGCCCCTAAAACACTTCTGCTTTCAAGAAATATGGAATATAAAAATTTACCGGTGCTCCCGGTAAATCTTGATAAATTTCAAATAGCGCCTACGGCCGCACAATAGTAGCTGCGACCATGAAAATCTCAGAATGTGTAGTTGTGATATATATTTTCCAAATGGGAATAGCTAGTCGGTCGATTTTAGTCAAGAAACATTGTTTTATAGCTTAATTAATATCTTGACCTTGAGAGGGAGCTATACAACATAAATAGTTTATTATTTACAATTTCATAACTTTACACCCGATTTCTATTCCGACAATGATCACTGATGGTGGTAGGATCGCATATGCTTCCAATATGTTCATTGGAACCAAATTCATGACCCCATACCGAAACTTTGTATTACCTTTAAGATTTAGTCGATATTTGGTATGTTTTAGTAGAGTATCTCCACACATGAGTTACGGGTCAAAGTATGGATATGATTCTGAATTAGCGCCTGGTGGGTTTCTGTCTCTAAAGAGAGGAGCTGACCCTACCCAAATAAGAGGCTACCAAACGAAAGAGACAGAAATTTTCGGTCTACCCTGGCTCTAGACCGAAAATTTCTGTCTCTTATGTTCGTTAGCCTCTGATTTGGTTAGGGTCAGCTCCTCTCTTTAGAGACAGAAACCGACCGTAGGCGCACCTGTGCAAACGTTTTGGTCATTTATGGCCAAAGAACCTTGCCCAAAATACTCAATTTTAGCAGATTCTGATGCATTTATTTTTGAAAATTAGGCTACAAGTTCGTAATGACGTTATCACATTTTTTCCTTCATAATCATTTTGCCTTGCGCGTAGACTAGAAAGGATGAGATTGAGATGACGTCATGGGCAGTGAGAGTTTAGAATACGGCTGCAAGATTTTCAATATGGATTTCAAATTTAAACCCATAATTTCCTGAAAATGGACCATTAAACGCATTATACAGTCAAGTTGGTAAGTGGAACCCATGTATATTGGTAGGGTGTCTGAAGTCTGAACTATTTTTACAATTTTACCTTTGGGATCGTTTTTCCCCAAGCGCATGGATCGATTCCTTACGACTGGGACTATAATCGATCGAACCGTCATTTCCAAAAAGTGGCAAATTTCGGTGCTAGGATGCAAAAAAACAGCCGAGGAGTTTATGCAGTAGCCCACTAGAACCAGAACATTTAAATCGCTGTTTTTACCAAGATATTTTTAGAATACGAGATGACACCCATTCAAAAATATGGAGATTAATCTGCTCTTTCATATGACCCCTCGTTTATTGAGTATCACCTTCAGGATCACAAGAAATAAAGGTTTGAATCTCGATTTGTTCATAAAAACTTTGACCAATTTTGCATGATCGCGCAATGCACATATTACTAGACTGCATAGGGATGCATGCAATCCTATGGGAAGGAATTTAGGACATAACATCGGGTGCACGATCAGACACCCTGTGACTATTGGCGCTGGTGTACTTTTGTATCCATTTTTGACCCGTAACTCTGGCCTACTAAAACATACCCAAAATCAACTAAATCTTCATCAATTGTTCAAATAAAAACAATTAATGGTCATGATAATAAGGTCTAGGTAAAGTCGTTATATTTCTTACCCCTTCCGTGTCATATCTTTTTTGGAGTATTTTTCCTAAAAACAAAGACATTATAATACACAGAGAACTTTAGCTTACATTTAGCGCATGCGCAGATCGCTCATCCGAAGTATTTCACTTAAGTTTTAGTTTCACTTACCGGTAACTATTTTTTAAGTTAGAACAATTCTCATTTTCGTCATGTTTAAGGTACAAAGTTACAAACTGGAAATTTATTTTGAATTGTTCGTTGATTTTTCTATTTTATGTGTTTGCAATGCCGTGTGTGCGTCACCTATGTGTGAAGTGCGTCACCTGTTTAAAGCAGGATGGTCAAAATCTCTGTGGTGTAACGTAATATTACGTATTGACTTTGCCATTGAACTTAAGTTGCGCTTAAGTAAAGTAGTTCCTCTCGCACTTAAATAAGAAGCCAATCGAGCGGATCGGACAATGAGAGCACGTAAACTTGTTGTACAGCGCTCAATGCGCAAAGTTCTCTGTAATATTCACTTTCTCACAGGTTTCATGGCAAACCGTAACTCCGGGAAGCTCTGACACCGATGGTGAAGGCGTCGGAGCTTTGGGTGGTGCATCGAAAAACATTCGCGCATGCGTACTTAGTGCGTACTTTCTCTTCGCCGGTTGAATCGACGAAACAACATGGAAGAATCGTCAGGGTAGGACGAAGAATCGTCGGGTTAGGCAAAGAATCACCCCCGTTTTCCCGTCGAAAACTTCTTCAAATGATAATCTCAAGTTGATGGATAGATGCCCAGAGGAGTCAAGCAACCTAAGTCAAAATTATAATTACTCCCTTTGCATATTTTGAGATAATGTCGCCCAACCCGCTGTTAGAATGTTTTTTGATGCACCACCCGAAGCTCCGACGCCTTCGGCATCGGCGTCAGACTCAGAGGCCTTCCCGGAGTTAGGCAAACCGGTGCACAAATACTACCTCGACATTGCGAAGAAAATGTGACCCAACATGCTATTTGAATCGTTTTCAAAATCTGGCTCTGGACTCTGGAGCTCCGAGTCCGACGCCTTCAGCATCGGGGTCGGAGCTCCCTGGAGTTACATGTAGGCCTACAGCAACAGGCGCAGGCCAGCCTGCAGTCAGGGTCCGACTGCAATGAGTCGATCGTTCACGACGAGTCGATATGCTGCGACAGTCAGACTCAGATTTAGAGACAGCGCTGTACTGCCACTGGAACACAAGAATAATACTGCAAATAAGATACTTGCCTCTTTTCAGTGCCTCCTCGTAAGGTATAACCGAGGGTTTAGACTCCTTATTCCCCATATTGCTAATTGATATCCTTCATTTCAAGTAATATTCTGAAAAAACAACCTTTACACGATGTAAACAAGACACTCAGGTTTACGTCCATTCACTGTGTGTTAGCCATTTTCCCCGTGTACATGACATAAGTCACATGACCACACCCACCGTATGTTGATTGAGGGCGCTCCATAAGGCATATTTCCGTCAAGGAATCGAGTTTGGCATCGGAGCAAAATCATCATCGCTTCCATGACTATGTCAACATTCGGCAGGATTAGAGGAATAAATATCAATGATGTCATTATTCTATACAATGACATCATACCCCTCTATATCGCTCACTCTAATTGTCTCTGCCTCTCTGCGCTCTCTCTCTCGCTCTCTTATCATTATGCATTCTATCCGCCCATCGTGTTTCTCCCCTACAGTTTTCTCTAACCCCGGGCCATATGCACCCGCATCATGTAAATGTGTGTCTTATGTTTTTTATTTAGCGTTGGCTCAAATTATACTAGACCGTTTGGCAATTTATTTAAACAAAGCAACAAAAGAAAGAAAGAACAAACACCAAAACTCTCATTACATAAAAAATACTTTTAGGCCCGGAATTACTATTGGTGTTGATGAATTAAATTTTGTTTTAACGACGTTAAAACAAAATTGGATTCATCAACACAATACAATAATTATGTACGTAATGAATTAGAATAATCTTACATCTTTAAAAGCTCCAGTGTGCTAAGTCATACCCAATAACCAAGTTGGATATAGAAAAGGTTAGGCTCTAATCTTTTCTGTTGGGCGGGAGAGAGAGGGATGAGAATTTTTGGGAAGGGAAACAAAAAATAGTTTCAGACAGTATTTAGACGGGGGAAAGAGAGGAAATAAGAAAGACAACAAAAATGTAATGGGGGAGGGTGGAGAGAAACTACAAGTTTCATAGATGAAGAAAAACATCGAAAGAGAGAGGGAGCCGAGCGGGGAAGGGGATGGGCGAAGCAATAAAGAGGCTGAATTTAGTATAAACTTGAGCCGGAGAGAGAAAGAAAGAGAGAGAGATATATATATATATATATATATATATATATATATATATATATATATACGTATATATATATATATATATACATATATATATGGGGATAGAAGGGGGAGTCAGAGAATGAAAGACTGTAAACGGGTAAGATGCATAGAAAATAAAGAAGACAGAATGAAGAAGAGAAAGGGAGAGAGAGAGACAGGGAAGGAGTAGAGTGAAAGAGGAAGGGAGGAGAGTGAGAGAGATTGGGGGAGGAGGTTAGATCATGAAAATACTATAGGGATCATTGGATAGAAAATAGAGAGTATAGATGAAGGGAATGACAGACCATGTAGATAAACTAATTTACCAAATATATCAATATTAGTAGGCGGTTTCCCGGCAACATTTTTATCATCATGTATTAGTCAAAACATATTCTTTCACATGATTGGTAATAAAAGCTTCCATTTCATTTTTTGAAATTGGGGCGTTTCCAATACTGGTCTTTACCTTTAAGATTTTATGATTACAAATAAGTTTCAATTTGTATGTTATATTGCAAATGTCATTGATATTCATTTCATGAAAGCATTTTTAAAAAGTTTCGATCGCTTTTTGGAAATAAAATTATTTTAATTGAATTGCATTGAATTGTATTTCTCAATAGTTTTCGTTGATTTTCAGCCCTTTTAAGCCCTTTTTGAGTAGAAAACAAAATCTCTACAGCTCGTTTGCCGTGCTCACTTGCAAATTTGTCTCTACTTAATATGCATAAAACACTGATTTGTAATAGTTTATCAAAAAACAAAACTACTGCCGCTTTGCTCACAGGCTCGTATATAATAGTTACGGAGAGATTTTTGAGCAGTGCGCGATTTCATTGTTATTCATGTTCCCAATACGTTTGGGCGGGAAAGGGCGAAGAAAAAGCCACAACAAAAGAAAAAGGGAATGAGAGAAAGAATAAGACAAAGAATCAACTGGGATACTACTTGTACGAATGTTGGGTGATAAACTGGAGGAATATTATGTTAGAGAAATAAAGTGATTGACAGTGGAATACAGGAAGAAGAGGCACATGCATGTGAGGAGGAGGTCTTCTACAAGAAACATAGCCAAAGAATGTGTGGATAAAATTGAAGATGGAAAATGGAGACAAAAAGAAAGACTAAAAAAGTAAGAGATAGAGTGGGAGAAAGGGAGAGAGAGTGAGGAAGGGGAGCTTTTAACAGAGAAAACGCAGAGAAAGAAAGCGATGAACGGATAGAGGGAGAGAAATAAGTAAGAGAGAGATCGAGATACAGTAATATAAGAGACCAAAAGGGGAATAAAGAGAGAGGGAGAGAGAGAGAGAGAGAGAGAGAGAGAGAGAAAGAGAGAAAGAAAGAAAGAAAGATATAAAGGCACAGTGAAAACGAGAAAGATAGAGAACGAAATTCAATATTAAATGTTTTAGAAGACTTAGCAATTATTAAAGAATTATGATATGATAACTATGTACATTAATAATAAGCCTTCATCCAGCTTTCTGCCCCGTGAACGCACTCTTTTTATTTGTCAATAATATAAGGAAACCATCAGTACTATTTGAAGGTGCATTTAGGATGAACTTCTTTGACTTTTGCCGAAGATACCGGGTTGGTATATTGTTATATACAGATCCTCCTAATTTGCCAGGTATATTAGGTCATTTGGTTTTATCCAAGCTTTAATCTATTGTATAGGAGATTAGGACCGCGGCTCGTCAAGGTGGCAACGTCATCTTTTACTTTCGATTGAATTTGACCGCTTACGCTAACGGCTGTATTACTAAAGGAACGTTTTCAAAGGGAAAGAGACCATTTATTAATCCGTATTGTCTGTAGTGGGAGAGAACGGATATAGCTCTTGAATGGAGCTTTGCCAAAGGGACTTACGATTTATTTAATCTCAGAATGAATTCGGCAGCTCCATCAAAATCATCTGCCTTAACTCAGTATTGATAATTAGCTACGTATCCTAATATTATATCGACATTATTTTACATTCCCAACATAATGAATATAAAGCTGTCTAATTATTAATCCTAATGATGACCGTAAATCTATCATGCATGATTATGATGTTCACCTACATTTACTATCTTATTAGGCTTATTAACTGCTTTCATGGTTTTGGAAGAAAGATTTTTATTGTAAGATGTGATGAAATAAATAAGACTTTGATATTTGAAAATTTTGACATTATTGCCATTTGCTCCAGATTTTGAAAGAATATGAAACCAACTGCATGCCCAACTAGAAAACACTATACTTGCTATCAATGATTAACACGTCCATCCCCGATCCATATTATGTTATAAATAAATAATAATTGGTTCTCATTTACCAAGAGTGTAGCCACATGAGTACTACTACTGCCCTGCATGTGTGCCCTAGCATTTCACACCCTCACTTATGTAGAGTGGCGTTAGTACCGGGCTGGGATTTGAACCAAGTACCGAGCTTGGATTGAGAGTCAAGTGAATGAACCATTTTACCAAAACATTCATTTTTGTTTTACAGTGTCACGTGAACACTGTTTTGACAATGGCAAAAAATTCATTTAACAATGTATAGAACAGCGAAATGGCAAAAAAAATCACAAGGAAGTTTATTTCTCCAAATCACGAAACGCACTCAAAAATCAAAGAAATACAAAATAATTCCTCCTTGTTAAGTTGTAGTATTTTAGACTGACCTTTTGCTGAATGTCAATTATATATGTTGTTTTGTTAATAATGCGAAGGAATGAGACAGATAGGTACAAGTATGGGTTACATTGGAGAATAACTAAAACTTGGAAGCAAGGAAAGCGAAGAAGGGCGTTTAATGGCATATTAAGCCACAGGACGAATAGAGAAGATAGAATACGGAAAAGAGAGATAGATTAAGAGAAGGAGAGATAGAAAGTGAGAAAGAGAGACGGAGAATAGTGAGAGAGAGAGAGAGAGAGAGAGAGAGAGAGAGAGAGAGAGGGGGGGAGAGAGAGATAGAGAGATTGGGCGGGGAGTGAGAGAGAGAATGGGGGAAGGATAAAAGGAAGGATAAAGAGAATGAAAGACTGTAAACGGGTATGGATTTAGAAAATGAAGAGGATAGATGAAGAGAAAGAGAGAGGGAGAGGAAGAGGAAGAGAGAGAGAAGGAGTAAAGTGAAAGAGGTAGGGAGGAGAGTGAGAGAGATTGGGGGACTCGGGGTTAGCTAATGAAATACTGTAATAGGGATAGAAAATAGAGAGTATAAGAGAATGACGAGGGGGGACAGAGACAGAGAGAGAGAGAGAGAGAGAGAGATAAGGGGAATCAAGAAACTTCATATAGATATAAGATTTATAGAGAATGGGAGATACGAGGGAAAAGACAGAGAGTTTAAGATCATGAAGATAGATTGATAGAAAGAGATAGAGAGGGAGGAAAGATATAGATTGAAAGCGGGTAAGGAGGAATAAAGAGTAAAATAGGTGGTTATTTACAATTATAATGCACACTCGCTTCAATAGCGTTCTCAAAATACGTGTCTCTCACAAGCAGGATTAGGTCATCAGAATCAAAAACATGAAATAAATCTACCGAATACCTTTCAAGGATCAATAACATATATATATCTTCTCCACCAAACTATCCTTTCAATTAATCAAAAGAAAACAAAGTAAAGATTTTTTTTTACAGAAATATGATATTTTGACACTTTATTCAATTGCAACTTGGGATAACACAAATGAATGCATCGTTGACCGTGAAGGCAAGATTAGTATTTAATAATAAGAAGCTCCTTTCAGAGTTCATTAGTCGATGCAGTCAATGTCTAGAGGTTGATGTAGAAGACGTGATGATAACCCATCGGTGTGTAGAATGAAGACGGTGTGCGGTAAAGATGCTCTGCGTTATACCTGGATGTAGAGGGAGAAGGAGAGCGGCTGCTACGAGAGAGAAAGTCTACTGACATCAATGGACTGGTGGCGCCCTTTGTCGAGTCACGTGGTGTCTTGTGCTGGAGCTGGATGACGTCACGATACAAGTGGTCTCGACCCGGTGAAGTCATCGTTGAATCGGATGTCGATCGACTGCTTCGAGAGAGAAAGTCAACAGAGAACGTGGAAGAAGCGATGTTTATCTTCTTGGTGGGTGGTGTCGTCTGGTCGACCTGGACGATGTCGCACATTGTCTTCCGCTTACGACCGATGACGGCCAAGTCGATAACTTGGGCTGGTTGAATGCGAGGATGGTCGATGTCGTCTTTCCTGATGACGGGTTGGTGAGTAGAGCTCGAAATAAGAGAGGCTCGACGGAGACGTGCACGACGATTCTGAAACCAGACCTGAAAATAAGCAAAAGAAATAGAATGGAAGAAATCATCAATTAAATATCCAAAAATACATTCAATATCGACGTTTCATAGCATTATAATTTTTCGTTCAGATAACTACCTATTCCAATTCAATACTAATCTTCATCAGTGGCAGAAGGAAAGGGTTTTGAATTAAATATAGCTTTTAATAAGTTTTGCATGTTATATGTCATAATAATTATCCTGTAATTCCGAATTTTGAAGCTAGTTTGTAATAAATAGAGGAAGCCTCATGTCAATACAGAAAGGACAGCTTTTAATCTAAATGTTTTTTTCACTTAGTTATTGAACTTAAAAAAATATGTATACATATTTTGCTTATAAGCAGAAATATATTTACCAGTATTCTGTCTTCTCCAAGTTTCAGACTTGAAGCAAGTTGTTCTCTAGTCGTGATACCAGGATACTGGTTGTCGTTGAACGCCGTCTCTAGAATATGTAGCTGTAACTCAGTGAAGACGGTGGGACGTCGACGACGAGGGCGTTTGATAGGAATGCTACTCGATGAAACTTGAGTGATCATGGTGTAATCTGCCATTCTGATAACTAGTTGGAACGCGATTGATGATAGGTGATTACTTGTTTGGAGCGAATAATTAGACTTGATGGTTGACTTAGCAGCTATTAGCGAATGATTACCATAACTGAGTAACAGAAGCCCTTTCCGCTCTCTGCAGCGTTGATGCACTTTTCTATTGGTCATTTTAAGGTAGCCAATAGGATTAAGGAAATGTGCCCTTTTAGAAAGAAGTACTTTGAATTGTGCCGAAGATAACCGAGAACGATATCGCTATATTAAACAGATCCTCCTGATTCGTCAATTATAAATAAAGAGAGATTAGAAACACGATTACACGTCATTGTAGGACCGCGGCGTTTCAAAGCGGCAAAGCTGTCTATTATCAGTGACTGTCAGTCTGTGGATGAAAAGAGACAATAGGACTTAATCCTTCACTCGTCCCCAATCATAGCTTTATGAATAAATGGAAATCTGAACAAGAAATTCACGGTTTGTGTAGGCCTTACATGGAATATTAATCTATACCTAGTAAGCGAGTAAATCATCGAAACTATATTATATCCGTAACGGTATTCTACGAAAATGTATTACACGTAGTTTGACAGTCATGATTGCAAAGCCTGCGGTTCTAAAATGTTTTCACTTAATCAACACTTCGATCGTTTTCTATAATGCAATGTAGTAAAAACAAATTATGATAGTGCATGCGCTTCTCATCATTATCTTCTTTACTGACAAAAATGTGCAATGCTTGATTTCACTATTTGGTTTCGAATACTTATCTACATTTAAGATTTTATGATTACAAATAGGTTTCAATTTGTATGTTATATTGCAAATGTCATTTGATATTCATTTCATGAAAGCATTTTGAAACGCATCGATCGCTTTTTGGAAATAAAATTATTTTAATTAAATTGCATTGAATTGAAATAGTCCCCGACTATGTTTCTCAATAGTTTTCCTTGGTTTTCAGCCCTTTTAAGCCTTTTTTTAGTAGGAAAAAAAGAATTCTACAACTCGTTTGCCGTGCTCACTTGCAAATTTGTCTCTAGTTAAAATGCATAAAACAGTGATTTTTAATAGTTTATCGAAAAACAAAACTACTGCCTGATCGCTTTGCTCACAGGCTCGTATATAGTTACGGAGAGATTTTTGAGCAGTACGCGATTTCATTGTTTGTCATGTTTCCAATACGTTAGGGCGGGAAAGGGTGGGGAAGAAAGACACAACGAAAGAAAAAGGGAATGAGAGAAAGAATAGGGCGAAGAATCAACTGAGATACTACTTGTACGAATGTTGGGTGATGAACTGGAGGATTATTATGTTAGAGAAATAAAGTGATTGACAGTGGAATACAGGAAGAAGAGGCACATGCATGTGAGGAGGAGGTCTCCTACAAGAAATATAGCCAAAGAAAGTGTGGATAAAATTGAAGATGGAAAATGGAGACAGAAAGAAAGACTAAAAAAGTAAGAGATAGAGAAAGAGAGAGGGAGAGAGAGAGTGAGGAAGGGGAGCTTTTAACAGAGGAAACACAGAGAAAGAAAGCGATGAACGGATAGCCAGGGAGAGAAAATAAGTAAGAGAGAGATCGAGATACAGTAAGAGACCAAAAGGGGAAGAAAGGGAGAGGGAGAAAGAGAGAGAGAGAGTTAGAGAGGGGGGGAGAGAGAGAGAGAGAAAGATATAAAGACAAAGTGAAAACGAGAAAAAGAGAGAACGAAATTCAAAATTACATTTATTAGAAGCGTTGCAATGATTAAAGAATTACGATATATTAGCCTTCACCCAGCTTTCTGCCCCGTGAACGCACTTTTTATTTATTTGTCAATAATAAGAAAACCAAATGGACTATTTGAAGGTGTCCATTTAGGATGAACTTCTTTGACTTTTTTTGGTTGGTATATTATTATATACAGATCCTCCTCATTGGCCAGGTATATTTGCTTAATCCAAGCTTGAATCTATTGTATAGGAGATTAGGAGCGCGGCTCGTCTGTAGTGGCAACGGTATCTTTTACTTTCGATTGAATTTGACCGTTTACGCTAACGACTCTGCTATAGGAACTTTTTCAGTCTTTTAAGGGAAATATATATATATTAATCTGTATTGTCTGTAGTTGAAAGAGGGCGGATATGGCTCTTGAATGGAGCTTTGCCACAGGGACTTACGATTTATTTAATTTCAAAATAAATTCGGCCGGTCCATCAAATTCATCTGCCTTAACGAATTCATTAAGGCAAAACAAAATGTCGATATAATATTAGGAAATGTAGCTTATTACCAGTATCAAAGTTTATAACGCATTATCATGATTTATTTCATCACATAATATAGTAACGTTGCTTCTCTTTCTTCCCAAACGCCTTCATATGGTGATGAAATAGAGCGTGATAATGCGTTATAAACTTTGTATTGGTAATCAGCTACATAGGCCTATCGTATACTATATCGACATTATTTTGCATTTCCAACATAATAACAATAAAGCTGTCCATCATTAATCCTTATGATGACCGTAAATCTATCATGCATGAAAATGTCATTTTGAATTTCGTTCTCTCTCTCTTTCTCGTTTTCACAGTGTCTTCGTTTATTTTTGTCTTGCTCTCTCTCTCTCTCTGTTTTGTCTCCCCTCTCACTTTCTCTTAAAATGTTGTCTATCAATTTCCATCCGTCCAAACATTTCATCATCCTACTTCTACCTCTCTCTCTCTCCCTCTCTATCTCTCCCCCTCTCTCTCTCTCTTTCTCTCTCTCTCACACACTCTTCCTTTTTCCCTTTTGATCTCTTATACCACCAACCTGTATCTCGATTTCATTCTTTCTCATTTCTCTCTCTCTCTTTCTCTCTCTCTCTTTCCATTCATCACTCTCTTTTTCTGCATTTCCTCCGTTAAAATCTCAGCTTCCCTACTCTCTCTCTCTCCCTCTCTCACTCTCTCTTTCTGTATCCATTTCCCATCTGCTATTTTATCTAAAATTTCTTTGGCTGAAGGTCAATCACTTTCTTTCTCTATCATAATATAGTGATGCTCCGGTTCATCACACTCAAATCATACATGGTGTCTCAGTTGATTCTCCGCCCTATTCTTTCTCTTTTCCCCTTTTTTCTTTCATTTTTTGTTCTTCCCCGCCCTTTCCCGCCCCCATGGTGTATATAGGTATCATGAAAAACAACCAAGGTTACCAATTTCTTTCCGATTTCAAACCTTTGCAAATACCTTTCTCCTTTTGACACTCCTATAGTATACCAGATGCTGGTGATTGTACGTCACAGACAGATGCAGATGCAGATAATATCTATATATTTTTAAATTTTTAATTTCTATATATTTTGTCACTATTATCATGTACATCATTATTTAGCGCTAAATAGTGAAAAGAAGCATTGCAATTTTTTGTCAGTAAAGTAGATACAATATTATTGTTTTACCACATTGCATTGTAGAAAACGATCAAAATGAATGTCGATTAAGTGAAAGCATTCCAGTACCTAAGGCTCTACATGTCAAACTTATACATGTTCGTAGAATACCGTAATGGGTATAACATAGTTTCGATATTTTACACTAAATATATATGTTTTGATTGTCACATTGAACGTAATCGGCGGTTTCGGATTTTGCCTGCTATGCAATTTGATATTCCCAAAAAGGCCTACAGAAACCGTCAATCTCTATAGCGATTCAGACTTCTTGTTGTAGCGCCAAATTTCCATTCATTCATAAAGCTATGATTTGGGAGGAGTGAGGGATTAAGTCCTATCGTCTCTTTTCATCCACAGACTGACAACGTCATTGACAGAAGCGGTCACTTTGGTCACTGATAATAGACAGCTTTGCCGCTTTGAAACGCCGCGGTCCTACCTGCCGTCTTATTGTGTCTCTAATCTCTCCTTATGTAATTGACGTATCAGGAGGATCTGTTTAACATGACAATATCGTCCTCGGGTATCTTCGGCATAATTCAAAGATCTTATTTCTTAAGGGACGCATTCTCTTCATTCTTATTGGCCACTTTAGTTGACCAATAGAAAAGTGCGTCAACGCTGCAGAGAGCGGATAAGGGCTTCTGTACTCAGTTATGGTTATCATTCGATAATAGCTGCTAAGTCAACCATCAAGTCTAATTATTCGTTCCAAGCAAGCAATCATCTATAATCAATCGCGTTCCAAATATTCAGCAGAATGGCAGATTACACCATGATCACTCAAGTTTCATCGAGTAGCATTCCTACCAAACGCCCTCCTCGTCGACGTCCCACCGTCTTTACTGAATTACATCTACATATTCTAGAGACCGCGTTCAACGACAACCAGTATCCTGATATCTATACTAGAGAACAACTGGCTTCAAGTCTGAAACTTGGAGAAGACAGAATACTGGTAAATATCTTTCTACTTAAATATATATATATATTTATTTGTATACAAAATACTGTATCAATAACTTAGTGAAACAAAGATATACATTGAAACCTGACATTTATTTATTTACTTGAGGCTTCCTCTATTTATTACAAATTTGCTTCAATCTTCGGAATGACAGGATAATTATAGTGATAATACTAAACTTATTAAAAGGTATAGTTAAATCAAAATGCTTTCCTTCCGCCACTGATGAAGATTATATTACATTGGAAAAAAATTAGTTATTTGAACGAAATAACGATGCTATAAAACGTCGATATTGATTGTATTTTTGGATATTTAATTGATGATTTCTTACATTCTTTTTCTTTTGCCTATTTTCAGGTCTGGTTTCAGAATCGTCGTTCACGTCTCCGTCGAGCCTCTCTTCTTTCGAGCTCTACTCATCAACCCATCATCAAGAAAGACGACATCGACCATCCTCGCATTCAACCAACCCAAGTTATCGACTTGGCCGTCATCGGTCGTAAGCGGAAGACAATGTGCGACATCGTCGACGTCGACAGGACGACACCACCCACCAAGAAGATGAACATCGCTTCTTCCACGTTCTCTGTTGACTATCTCTCTCGAAGCAGTCGATCGAGGTCCGATTCAACGATGACTTCGTCGGGTCGACACCACTTGTATCGTGACGTCATCCAGCTCCAGCAAAAGACACCACGTGACTCGACAAAGGGCGCCACCAGTCCATTGATGTCAGTAGACTTTCTCTCTCGTAGCAGCCGCTCTCCTTCATCCTCTACATCCAGGTATAACGCAGAGCATCTTTACCGCACACCGTCTTCATTCTACTCACCGATGGGTTATCATCCGTACGTCTTCTATGTCAAACCTCTAGTCACTGACTGCATCGACTAATGAACTCCGGAAGGAACTTCTTATTATTATTAACCTTGCCTTCACGGTCAACGATGCATTCATTTATGTAATCCCAAGTTGCAATTGAATAAAATGTCAAAATGTTATATCTTTGTCAAAGAAGTCTTTATTTTGTTTTTTTTCGAATATACAAAATGTGTAGTTTAATCGAGAAGATGTGTATGTTATTGATCTTTGAAAGGTATGCAGTAGATTTATGTCATGTTTTTAATTCTGATGACCTAATCGTGCTTGTGAGCGACACATATTTTGAGAACGCTATTTTGAAGCGAGTGTGCAGTATAATTGTAAATACTATATAAACACCTATTTTACTCTTTATTCCTCCTTACCCGCTTTCAATCTATCTTTCCTCCCCCCCCCCCCCCCCTCTCTCTCTCTCTCTCTCTCTCCATCTATCTATCTTCATGATCTCAAACTCTCTGTCTTAACTTTCGTATCTCCCATTCTCTACATCTATACTCTCTATTTTCTATCCATTTTAAATCCCTGTTACAGTCTTTATTATCGAAACCCCTCCATCAACCTCTCTCACTCCCCTACCTCTCTCCCTCTTTAACTCTACTCCTTCTCTGTCTGTCTCTCTGTCTCTCTCTCTCTCGTTCTCTTCATCTATCCTCTCTATTTTGCTATACATCTTACCCGTTTACAGTATTTCATTATTTGACTCCCTCTTCTATCCTCCCTTATCTTTCTCTCTCTCTCAACCCCTCTCCCCCCCCCCTCATCTCTCTTTCTCTCCCCTCCCCCTCTCTCTCTCTCTCTCTCTCTGTCTCTCTCTCCCCCTCTCTCTCTCTCTCTCTCACTTTTACCCGTCCCTCTTTCTCACTCTCTCTCTCTCTCTCTCTCCTTCTTTTAAGCTTCTCTTAAGCTATCTCTCTTTTCCGTATTCTATCTTCTCTATTCGTCCTTTGGCTCAATATCCCCTTGAACGCCCTTCTTCGCCCAATGTAACCCATATGTATTATATTTCTGTCTCTTTACCCATCTGTCTCATTTCTTCACACTATAGAATTGACATTCAGCAAAGTCATAAATACTACAAGGAGGAATTGTTTGATATTTCTTTGATTCCTGAGTGCGTTTCGTGAATAGACTTTATTTCGAGAAAAAAGTATAAACATATTATATAAATATAGATGATATTACCCCAATTATTCAAAAGTAGCAAGTTTCACTAGATGCCCTTCCTTTCGATATTTTTACAATTTCGTTACATTGTTAAATTAATATTTTGCCATTGTCAAAACAGTGTTAACGTGACACTGTAAACAAAAATGAATGTTTTGGTAAAATGGTTCATTCACTTGACTCTCAATCCAAGCTCGGTACTTGGTTCAAATCCCAGCCCGGTACTAACGGGTGTGAAATGGGTACTCGACAATGCTAGGGCACACATAAAGGGCAGTAGTAATACTCATGTGGCTACACTCTTGGTAAATGAGAACCAATTATTATTCATTTATAACATAATAGGGATCGGGGATGGACGTGTTAATCATTGATAGCAAGTATAGTGTTTTCTAGTTGGGCATGCAGTTGGTTTCATATTCTTTCAAAATCTGGAGCAAATAGCAATGATGTCAAAATGTTCAAATATCAAAGTTTATAACGCATTATGATGATCTATTTCATCACATCTTACGATTAAAAATATTGTTCCAAACCATGAAAGCGGCTAATAAGCCTAATAAGATAGTAAATGTAGGTGAACATCATAATCATGCATGATAGATTTACGGTCATCATTAGGATTAATAATTAGACAGCTTTATTTTCATTATGTTGGGAATGTTAAATAATGTCGATATAATATTAGGATACGTAGCTAATTATTACGGAAGCGTTAAAGTGCCATTCTACTTGACGACATGACGAGATATTTCATCTTGTCAAGTCGACTTAATATCCATATCATGTCGACATGTAAAGATATTTAACCTACCATGTCGACATATCAACTTTTATTAGTCGACATGGCGACATAAATTATCTTGCCAAGTCGACTTCACAAAAAGTCCATGTCGTCATGGCGACATAAGTTATCTTACGAAGTCGACTTCTAAAAAAATACATGTCGTCATGGCGACATATATTATCTTACCAAGTAGACTACCCAAAAAGTAATGTCGACATGGCGAAATAAATTATCTTGCCAAGTCGACTTCACAAAAAGTTCATGTCGTCATGGCGACATGTATTATCTTGCCAAGTCGACTTCACAAAAAAGTTCATCTCGTAATAGCGACATAAATTATCTCACCAAGTCGACTTCCCAAAAAGTATATGTCGTCATGGCGAGATATGTAGTGTGACGACTGTTTCATGCCGCGCGCGTATATGGCAAGCCCTTTGTGTAAAAACCAGAAAAACTGTGTTTATCAATGATAAACTCAGTTTATCAACAGATAAACAGAGTTTATCAAATGAACAGAGTTTATCAGTTGATAAACTGAGTTTATCAGAAAAACTCAGTTTATCAGTTGATAAACTGAGTTTATCATTGATAAACTTAGTTTTTCTTGATAAAATGAGTTTATCAACTGATAAACTCTGTTTTTCTCAGATAAACTCAGTTTATCAACAGATAAACACAGTTTATCAGAAAAACTCATGACGACATGAACTTTTGTGAAGTTGACTTGGCAAGATAATTTATGTCGCCATGTCGACTAATAAAAGTTGATAAGTCGACATGGTAGGTTAAATATCTTTACATGTCGACATGATATGGATATTAAGTCGACTTGACAAGATGAAATATCTCATGTCGTCAATTAGAATGGCACTTTAACGCTTCCGTACTATTTCTCTAGTTAAAAATGTTTTGTATATTTTATCTCTGTCCCCTGGTAACACGACTAAATTGCAATTCTTATCTATGTATTCATATCTGTTTTGATGATGTTTTGAGAGAGTCCAAACATAGCCCTGAACTATATATCAAAGTGTTGTGTGAAAGTCCACAAAAAGTTCATGTCGTCATGAGTTTTTCTGATAAACTGTGTGTATCTGTTGATAAACTCTGTTTATCTGATAAACTCTGTTTATCTGATAAACTCTGTTTATCTGTTGATAAACTGAGTTCATCATTTATCAACACAGTTTTTCTGAGAAAAACAGAGTTTTTCTGGTTTTTACACAAAGGGCTTGCCATATACGCGCGCTGCATGAAACATTCGTCACACTACATATCTCGCCATGACGACATATACTTTTTGGGAAGTCGACTTGGTGAGATAATTTATGTCGCTATTACGCGATGAATATGAATATATGAATATCTCGTCATGTCGTCAAGTAGAATGGCACTTTAACGCTTCCGCAAACTCATTGGGGAATTAGAATCTGCGGTTCGTGTGCAAAAACGAGAAGTTACTATAGTAACAGTTGGATGACCGCTGAGGCCCTAAAATCTAGAACGGGTTTTGGCCAAATCTATGGTCGTTCTCATTGACAACCCAAGTGAATCAGCAGCCAATCAGAGAGCTCGTATAGCTGGCCCGGGAACTTTATTCTTCTGATAAAAGTGTATAGATGCAGACGCGATCGACATCAAACCAGAGACTAGAAAATGAATTTCAACGCGAATGGCTCTTCGGTGAGTTTCTTTTATCGATTATTGTTTCTTAACTATACTATGGATATAACATAAATTGTTTTAAAATTGGACGATGAATTGTTGAAAGATGATAAAAGCCGTTTTGTGGCTTGTTCGAGACAAGTTTTGCTACTGAGTAGTACACTAGTCGTGCGGTATAGTCCCGTCTGTACGGTACTGTATTGCATGCGCAGGGCCAGCATTGCATTGCATTGCAATGTTGTTGTGTATTGCCAGTTTATCGTCTCTGACTCAGACTCTGTCTGAGTTCTTGGTTCTTGGTTGGTTGGTCCTCCAAAATACTCGTCTGAGTTTTAACTGGAGGTGCGGGTAAGGTGTTTTAATTTGTAGATGGGGGGGACGATAGGGCAATTTTGAATTTGACAGGGTCAGTGAGTGATCGAGTGTTCACCTAGATCTACTTCTAGGGCCTAGACTCTATAGCAGGCCTTCTCAACTAGTTTATTAGAAGCGCCAAAACAAAAATGAATTGAGGTTGAAGTGCCAACCTGTATGTTTGGTGACTGTGTTACGAGGGAGCGTAGCGACCGAGTCGATACCGGGTGGGGTCCAGGGGGCGAAGCTCCCGGAAGCTAGTGGATTTTAGGGCTATTTTGAGGCCCAGATGTGGCATTTTAACACCTTTTTGTTCCATGAAACATCAATCATAATTTCATATTGATGTGAATTAATTAGTACAATTCCTGGCTAAAATCTACACTGGAAGTTAATTTATATGTAGTTATTTTGGTGCAATAAACACGGAAAATGTCAAAATGAAGTGAAAATCAAAGAAACAAAATGGCTTGCTTACATTTTGGGCTCAACTTCGACTGCGACTTTTTGATTTTTCTGAGTTTTTTTTATTTTTAAATAAATTGTTTTAATGTTGTTCTTTCTTTAATTTTTAATTTGTAATTGTTATTAATTTTTTGGAACAGCCGCGCGCCACTCTGACTGACCGCAAGCGCCACGAGTGGCGCGCGCGCCGCCAGTTGAGAAGGCCTGCTCTATAGACCTACAGAGTACAGTAGACTACTAGTACTTGATGGCTAATAGCCTACTAGATCTAGGCTAGTAGTAGACCTCTAGTAGTACTAGTAGGCCTAGACTAGTAGTAGACTCTAGTCTAGATCTATAGTTAGACTATAGATCTAGGCTATAGCCTCTGATCGTGCAAAATGGTGATTTAGTTTTAGTTTATAGGGGCCTAGACCTACTCTCCTTGAAATTGTGTCCTGAATTAAACATCCCTGAAAATGTATTGTTTGCAAGTGTTTTCCAGGCTAGCCTAGATCTAGGTCTAGGGTTTGTTTGGTTTTACCCTCACATTCACAACACAATAACTCAACTCGGAGTCAGAGTCAGACAGCTCACTCTCTCTCTCTCTCTCTCTCTCTCACTCAATCTCACTCTCATTCTTGAAAGGAATCTAACTACTAATTAGTAGAGCAGGGGTACCACAAACTTCACCCCTGCTCCTGTACCAGACTGATTTCCTTAGTCTACTGTAATTAAATAAAATGTAAGAAAAAACACACACACACACAATTATGTCTGCAGCATCACAAAATTATCTTCTTATGCCCCACCAGTGCATTCAAACTTATGACGTTAAACTAATTGTGGAAATTTTAATGTCAGAATGTTACAAATTACTTTCTCATCTTTTTGTTACAGCAGGTTGGCGAGGTGGTGCCTATCGTGCCTGTGAAAGCAGCAAAGCCTTCGAAATCTGTAAATCGGTATGTTTTCCATTACGTGCATCATGTTAAATTATAGCTATAGATCCATAGGCCTACTAGAATTAAATATAATTTGAAATTCAATGATAATGATAATGTTCTTAGTATCTTACATAGCACATGATACATAAGCATTTAAGCAGAAAAGGGGTTAGTCTATACAAAGAGAAACAAACATGCATGAATAGGTATGTGTTTGCGACTCAAAATCCTTTGTACAATCGTTTTCCACCTTTTTTGTCATAAAATTATAACGCCAAAAATATAATGCATTCATGATATGATTATGATGTTTTTCATTATTACAATATAGATAGGTCTACACATGTATAGTACCATTTAACATGATTTCAAAATTCCATTTTATCTAAATCATTGTTTTATTTTTCATTTTTTGTACCGCAGAATGTCCTGGGACAACAACAGCATAAATATATTAATAGGGGAAGTGGTTCTGGCCAACCCCTTCCAGTACAAATACAGAACTGGAGATTGAGCCAGAGCATGGCAACAGGTGGCGGAAGGCATGCAGAGGAAGGGGTTGAAGGTGGACTCCTGAGCAGTGAGAGACCGAATCCACATCCTTAAAGATTAAGTGAAGGCAAAGAACTATTTGGAGAAGGCTGCAAGTGGCATCGTAGTAGAGGAGACAAGGAGGAGAAAGCTATCAGAGAGGCGATAGAGCGGATGCTACAGGAAGAGGAGGACATTGAGTTGGCACCAAAGGAGAGAGGAGATGAGCAAACGAAGAAGGCGGAAGGTGAATAGCTGAGAAAGAGGGCCTGCGAAACATTAGGAGAAACGAAGAAGAGGTATTTTTCAGAAGATTTTTCAAATTTAACATATTCTACGTGTACTCCCTAACACCCCCTCTGCTCCCCTCTCAACACACATAAAACCTACACCATTACATTACAAACTAACAGTTATAACTCAACATGGTCGAAAGGAAAACAAAATTACAAATGACTAAGTAAAAATTCCATTATCGTTTTTAAAAAGCCGTTAAAAATCAAGAGGGCACTCTCTAAACACTTGTGCATATATTGTGGATGTGATGTTTTGTAGAAATAGTGATAAGAAAAAGAGATTTACAACAACTATTTAGAAACTGGCTGGTTCAAAATTATTAACTAATTGTGGGGCCCCACAATAAAGCTTATTGTCATTAAAATTGTATGCTCTTTCGAATTTGACACTCAGTTTTTTATTATCTGACAAAAAACTATTTTGTGTAGCGCCCTCTATACCAAACTCAACTATCCCTTTAACCCTTTGACTACTGAATTATCTTATTCCCATTGGCTTAACACAGGGACCACCAGGTTCCAGTAAGCAATGGGTTAATATATTTTTAGTATTATGTAAACCAACATTCAGTTAGTGTTCTTCATGTACAACATGAAGATTGACTTTAAAAACTCCTTTTTCTTTTATGTTTTATATTTCATGTGAGATACCAAGGTGAATGCAGTACCCGCACCACATCATGCAGGCTCTTGAATATCTTACACAGTTTAAAATTGACACTCCCCTTTTCTCTTACATGTAGCATTTTAGACACCAAGGCGAATGCGGCACCAGAGGAACAGGAGAGACAGCGAGCTGAAGAGATGGAGAGTAGACGAGAGGAAGAAGAGAGACCGGGAGCTGAAGAAGCAATCCGAGAGCGTCGCTTTGAGCTTATGCAACATCAGATGCTGCATCAACAGCAACAAGCCCTCCAGCAACAACAACAACAACAACAGCAACATAATCAACAAATGCAATCAATGATGATAGCTCTCATTAAATCTTTAGAAAAGAAGTAAAGAACAATATCTTATTTTCCTCATTCATTTCAACTGAAATATGTTATTCAAGATATTTAAAATGTATTCAGTTTCCAACAAAACATTACAAATCAATTATAAGCATTTAAAACAAATTTAAGAAATACATGTTGGAAACAGAGGGGTCCACTAAAAAGCAATGCTTGTACAAGTGTGAACACCTTAAATGAAACTTAGGAATAATGAGTTTGAGTGACCAACAGTGAACATTTTACTTTGTCATAATTTATTACAAATCTGTCTTTTCAGATATATAGTTCTATTTTTACGGCTGCAGGACTTGTTAACAATAACATTCTTGTTAAAATATTGACTTTGGCAGTTTTGCTAAGTCTGTGTGTATTAAGTTATATGGTCTTCCTAAGAGTTACCCATCTGCCATTATGATATCTACATGTATATGCCAAAGATACATTGTGTTAACTTGTATATATATGCAATTCAACAGCATCTTGCCTTTTTTTATGTGTGTGACTTCCTTTTTGCTCCTTAGTTTCATTTGTATGTAGTTGGTGCTATCACATTCTTTCTATGTACCATTACCATTGCCAATGTTATATTCCTTTCATTCAACTGCAAATCTGGATACCATAATATATGAAATCAAGATATTTCACCTTGGTCTTTAGTAGGTGACTTTGACCGTGTTTACTTGTGTTGTGCATATGTTATGTTTTCACAATGCCAGCTTGTGTTAATTTTATGAAGGTGTTGAGGCAAGTATGTCGTTGAACTTGATACGTTTACGTGTTTAGCCTTCAGAGTAACTTGTTAACATAGTTTTGTTTAAGTAGCTACGCGAAGAAAATCTCATTTTTGAAATTATGCATCACTAGAGAGCTAGCGGATTATATATATTTATTATACAAGTTAAGATCCAAGTAAACCAGCTATTACATAAATCATCTCAGGATCAATACTAAATAATATTTTTTGCGCAGGTACTTCAAATTCTTCAATAGATATTTGGTGTATTGTAAGTAAGTTTATGGTACATGTAAGTTGATACTTATAAGTGATTGAAAGTTCAGGTTTTTAGCTTATTTCATGTATCTAACTTTATGGTAATTTCATTGAAATGAAATAGGTGATAGAGGCTAGAGTGGAATCATGGATTGCACTGTACTGCAGTTTTAGTATTACTTCATATTTTCTATTCATTGATGTATTCAGTACCAACACTAACACAGGTTTATACAGCTAATAGTGCGTATTTTGAAAACAAATCTTTTACACAAGTTCTATTGAAATAGGTGATACAGGGTGGAATAGATTGTAGAATAGATACTATTAATACAATTAGTATTTTGCGTCTACTCAGGGAGGTGTTTTGAATCCCTGGTCTACTCAATGTTGTTTACCCTTTATAATGTGACCTTTTTAATGCAGGGTTTGATTAGGCTAATAGTGGAAAGAAAGTGGCATTTTATGTAGTTGTGGTATTTTATTTATTATGTATATATACTTAAATATATTTATATATATATATATATGTGTGTTTGTTAATTTTATTGAGAAATAAAAATTAAAAAGTACTTGATTTTAATATTTTTTCTTATCACAGGTGTTTCTATGTTTTCAAAAAATCTTAACTAGTTTGAATGCAGGTTGTAGATAAAGAAATGATCTAAATACAATGTTAGTTCCAGCAGTCCAAGCTAATGAAGCTGGAAAATCTTGAAGGCGAGGAGGGGGTGGGGTCATACCACCAAAGGGGGCTTATTTTCTTTCAAAATTGTTCACGTTTGTACCTTGATCGTGGCATTTATGCTCAATAATTTCAAGAGTATGAGTAATGTGGTACAGTGTGTGTGTATACTTATGTGTATGTGTTGGGGGAGTGAGCAGGGATAACTAGTCTCTGCTCAACCCTTTGGATTTGCAAATGATATGTGCAAACAATATGAATTTTCAAATTCAAGTACCGAATCGTGCAGGAGCATTCACACAAAACTACCCAAATGGCCAGCACATTATATCCATACTGGAACTGGATAGCAAAAACACACTTACAGAACTGTACATAAATACAGTTACACACTCCACAACACACCACATTCTTTCATCATCCAGTACTGTTTTTCTTTGTTGTCCCTTTTTTTTTGGGGGGGGGGGGTAAAAGAAAATGTGTTTTTGTAGCCATTAATTTCAGTTTAAATAAATTTATTTTACAATATCAACACTAGTTCAAGTTCAAGTTCAGTTTATTTCACATCCAATAAAAAAACTTACAGCATTATAACATTCAAATACAATTACATCATCTATAATGTCGAAAGCATAGGCTGCCATAACTGCATCTTGCACTCGATGTCAATTCGCCATGTTTGAGGGAGAGGGATATTCCCAAGCGATGATGACGTCAGCTACTCTGTAATTATACGTCCGCATTCACCGAAGAGCGAAACCGCTTATTGTAACCAGAGCGGTCTGTGTGCGCGGCCGTAAACCTGAGTGCTCTGATTCCGCGAAGGTTCCTTATGTTGGTGAGCGAAAACTCGCTAATACTGTGATAAGGCAGATGAATTTGATGGAGCGGCCCAATTCATTCTGAGATTAAATACATCGTAAATCACTAAGGCAATGCTCCATTCAAGAGCCATATCCGCCCTCTCCCACTACAGACAATACGGATTAATATAGTTCTTTCCCTTAAAAGATTGAAAACGTTTCATTAGTAGAGTCGTTAGCGCAAGCGGTCAAATTCAATCGAAGGTAAAAGATGGTGTTACTACCTTGACACATAGCGGTACTAATATCCTATGCAATAGATTAAAGCCTGGATTAAGCCAATTCACCTAATGTACCTGGTCGATCGAAGATAAATGACACGCAACCGCTTTGATACGCCGCGGCCATAATCTCCTACACAAGAGATCAAAGCCTGGATTAAAGCAAATTACATAATATATCTAGTAAATTAGGAGGATCTGTTTTGAATAACAATATATATACCGACCCGGTATCTGCGGGAAAGTCAAAGAAGTTCATCCTAAATTGACATTCTTCCAATAGTCCTGTTGGCTTCCTTTATTGACCAATAGAAAAATGCGTTCACGGGGCAGAAAGCTTGATGGGGCAAAAGATTAATGTACATAGTTATCATATGATAATTCTTTAATAACTACTAAGTCTTCTAATATATGTAATTTTGAAATTCGTTCTCTCTCTTTCTCGTTTTCACTGTGTCTTCGTTTTTTAGTGTTGCTCTCTCTCTGTTTTATCTCCCCTCTCACTTTCTCTTAAATGTTGTCTATCAATTTCCATCTGTCCAAACATTTCATCATCCTAATTCTCTCTCTCTCTCTCTCTCTCTCTCTCTCTCACATACACACACACACACACGCACACACACGCACACACACACACGCTTCCTTTTCCCCTTCTGGTGTCTTATACCACTTCCCTGTATCTCGATCTCACTCTTTCTCATTTCTCTCTCTCTCTCTTTCCGTTCACCACTCTCTTTTTCTGCATTTCCTCCGTTAAAATCTCAGCTTCCCTACTCTCTCTCTCTCACTCTCTCTTTCTGTATCCATTTTCCATCTGCTATTTTTTCTAAAATTTCTTTGGCTAAAGGTCTAGTAGAAGACCTACTCCACACACGTGCTTCTTTCTTCCTGTATTTCACTGCCAATCACTTTCTTTCTCTATCATACACTGTTAAAAAAAACAGTAGATTTTACAGAGAAAAAAATACAGAACCATTCTTTAAAGTGTTGTAACAGCAAATTTTCTGTAATTTAACAGGACAAATGTCTAGAAAAAATGAAGATTTTGTTTTTTTACAGGCAATTTGCGTGATTTCAGATCCCATATACAGATTTTTTACAATTCTACGGAATGTTCTTTTTTTATTAAGAAAACTTCATTTTTTAACGGATAATAAAAAAGAAATTACAGAAAACAAAAATACAGAACCATTCTGTAAATTGATGTAACTGGAATTTTCTGCAATTTAACAGGACAGATTTCTATAAGAAAGGGAGATGTTTTTTTTTAATAGGAATTCTGTATGCTTTCAGATCCAATATGCAGATTTATTATGATTCTACAGAGCGTTTTTTTTCTTCAAAGTAAACCTCATGTTTTAATGAATAAAAAGAAAGAATCTACAGAAATTAAAATACAGATTCATTCTGTAAAAATGTAAACTAGAAACTTTCTGCAATTTAACAGATCTCTAAAAAGAAGATCCCATGTAAATAAATGGAGTGTCTTTTTATTCAAAGTAAACCTCATGTTTTAATGAATAAAAAAAATACAGGAAACAATAATACAGAACCACTCTGATAATTAATGTTACTTGACATTTTCTGCTGTGAAAAGGACGGATCTCTCTCCCTCTCTAAAAAAAGGATTGTTTTTTTCTTTATGGAAATTCGTAGGCCTATGTTTTTAAGCAGATTTTGCTTTTAATTCTACAAAGTGTCGATTTATTCAAAGCAATCTCATTTAGTTTAATGAATAAAAAAGACAGAATTTATAGAGGAAAATACCGTAAACAATTCTGTAAAATTAATAGCTGAATTTCACTGCAATTTGACAGAAATCTAAAAAAGAAGTTGATGAGGGTTTTTTTTCAAGGACATTCAGATCCCCTATAGATATTTAATGTTCTACAAAATACCCTTTTCAATTTAAAAAAAAAAAGACCTTAACTGCCTTTTAATGCCTTAAACTCAACAACGTAAAATAATTTGCGGTAAAAATACAAAACCTTTCTGTTAATTGACTCAAGCTGCCGAATTCGGGCACATTTAAAAGGGAAAGAAGATTTCGTTTTTACCGGAAATTAGTCTGCTTTTATCAGAGGTTATGCTTTATATAGGCCTAAATTTTAGTAGGCTAGGCATAATTATATATATACTTCAAAGTTCATGTAGACCTCTCAGAAATCTTTTTTTTTTATGCCATAAAAACAACACGAACTCCCACGAACTGAAACTGTAACTATACCGGTACCGTAATTTTTCTGCATCTTCTTAATCTTCTTCTTTTTCTTCTTTTCTATTCTTTTTTTCTTTTTTCTAACAGGAAGTTTTAATAGTGCTTTCATATCTTATTCAGATTTCTGTTTTTTTATTTTATTTTTTCTTTCTTTTCTTTTTTCTTGCCGCCAACTTTTTTGTTACCGTTAGCGATAGCGTGTAACATGCATGCGTGCACTTCGTTCGCGCCCATATATGCATGGCGATCGATCAGATCAGAACCGTGACGTCACTGCCCCCAGACGACCGCTTGACTGGCTCTACACAAAAGGTTGCTATGCGTGGCTGAACCGCCCGACATCGCGCGTGCGACTTTTTGCATGACTTTGCATAAGCAAATATGGACGCCATTTCGATAACAGCCTTAGCATCTTTTTTTTCAGACGAGCCGAAATCACTGCAACGAGGGGAAAACCACTACAAATCAGACCATGTAGAGAAATTTGATTATTTTCCAGGTGAACTACGTGGAGTTGTTAGAGCCAGCATGAAAGACAAAAGTTACAACGTTGTGGTGAGTTTTGTAGTTCACGAAAAAATGTCATGTCTTCACATGCACAAACACAAATATGCGCGAGTGGGACTACTGTCTGTAGTCCCACTCGCGCATATTTGTGTTTGTGCACAGTAAATTCAACGACTGTCGGGGGTTTGAAATTGAACTAGGCTTTGCAAAGTTTGTGACATGAACTCCGTGATTTATTTCTCGGTTTGAATACTAACTCATTGAACATGATTATCATTTACTCCATCCATATGATCATATCCTTTAAAAAATGAAGGAAAATAGTCAAGGTCGAAAGCCAGTTGCCTTCACTTCAGATTCAGAATCAGAGCTAACGTAACTAAAGACAAATTACAGCCTCATACACGATGGCCAGCTCCAGTGTGCTTTACCCATTTTTGTTTTGTTTTCAGTGAAAACATATATTATGAATATGTTCTGTATTTTATTGTTTAAAAATTCTATATAATAATTACTTACATGGATGGATTACACAATGAATTAACATTATTTTTTAAATAACTTTATGACTTTAATTGGCATTTTCAGTGCTATTTTGTTATTATATTCTAATTGGTTTTCTCTTTTTTTATTTCTCAAATTAATTTGTAGGTACAGCTGGGTGAGAAGAGCATTACCTCGTCAAGGTGCGACTGTCCGCGTGGTCACTACAAGTGCAGCCACGCAGCAACCCTCATCATCTTTGGCATCCACAACATCAGCAGGACAGACGTTGAATGCCAGTGGCGTAAGAAGAAGGGACCAGCAACCGTTAAATCTGTTGATGAGATGTACCCGCCACCAAAGGACTATAACCCTCTTACGAGGAGTATTACCAATGATGACCGCAACTGGCTTCAAAATGAACTAAAGACTTGTGGCCAATTCACCGGGATGTACTGGCTTTTATCCCCAGAGCCTGACGTCCAGCCACTACCAGTCCCTTCAGTAGAAGAACTGATTCTTTCGCCAGCCTTCCTGAAAGCGAACCTGAATGTTGATTTTCTTCAACTATGTATACAGGGTGTCCCATGAACAATGCCTGACACACTTCTGATAGCACACAGATCAACTTATTAATACCATTGGTAAGAGCAACATTTCCTTAAGGCCCTGTCACATTAGGCTTTGGTGACTTGCGAGGAAATTTTTTTTGCTACCCAGGGGTCCCCGCAGATGGTCCCAGTGCGGGCCATCTGTAGGGACCCCTGGGTAGCAAAAAAATACCTTTAGTAACTTTAGTAACTGACATCAAAATCACAACATGTTCATAGTAGTTTTTGCTTTATAACACTTTGGCAAAACTTGGTGAGCTGTAAAAAAGACCAGGCTGAATGAAATCTTAAATGGATGGTCTGTGGGGAATTAGTCTATAGCAACTGATTTAACTGCTTGCAAATAGAAGTGTTTTGAAAGTTATTAATCATATGTTACTCTTTCAACCTGCAAATTGCTTATCTTATGGACCAAAAGTGACTGGCAGATTTTTTTAAATAGGATATGATGCATGAAGAAAAGATGGTAAAAAAGCTTTTGATAAACAAGCCAATAGATTATCAGATCAGTTTGCTATGTTACTTGTATTTTACTTTAATTTGTATAGGCATGAGAGAAGAAAGCCTCACTAGGTCCTATATATGTATTCCTCTATCATTTGATATATATTTGTTCTTTTGAAGGTTGTTTTTAGTATAGTTGGTTTACATAATTTCTTTCCTATGTTCCTTGACCAAAACCAGTACAAACTCTCAATGTGTGTTCCAATATCACACAACTTTGGCTACATTTGGCTCGTTGGTGGGCAGTTTTGAACGTACATTATCAATGCAAGTTTAGATGGCTAGTTTCCCTTTTAATATTTCAGTTGTGTTTTGTGTGAAAACCTATGTCAGAGCTGCCAACCAGTAAGATTTTTTCGTTTTTTGGTGTTTTTTGTTAAATCGTATAGAAAAATCATCTCTATATGTCTCTATTTCATAAAACTTACATAAGTATTGGTAATTGGATGAATGTGTATTTCAGGTAACTTCAACTTTCAAGTAATTTGTTTTCTCCCAATCATAGCAATGTGATCCAATGTCTTTAATCATGTTGTTAAAACCACTGTGTTTATACCTGTGTTTCAATGTTGTTGTTTTTTTTTCATCTGCAAGAGCAGTGCACATCAGTTTTGGGGACCAAAGAATACAATTTTCATTCCCAGAGGTTGGCAGATCTGTAAAAAGTTTGTAGTCCAAGGTACTTATATGGATATAAGAACAACCCATGTCTCTCTCTTAGCTATGTACTTGAAATGAATTGTCATGGACCTGCATTGTTCTTATATTCATACATGTATATTAAATTTAATATAATGTTGACAGAACAAATTTAAAGCAAAAAAGTATTTACTTTGTAAGCAGTTGCTAGCAAATCGCAAGCGACTCGCACTCGCACTGCGATACAACAATATTACATTTTGAAATAGTTGAGAAGAGGATCGGTTGAAAAATACAAATTTTTGAGGTGCTGAGTATGTACTAATTTGTGTTTTCAAAAGGTTGGCAGCTATGCTATGTACATCATCTTCATCTTTTATTGGAAACATGTACATATTTTTCATTGAGGCAAGTGGGTATTTTGAGAACAAAAATAGACATTTGTATGCTGTTTAGGAAAATAATGTACATTATGCCATCTTCAATCATGAGAACTGATGGCCATATTAATTTGATATTCTTGGCCCGAACTCACAAAGGAGGCTTAAAGGAGAATAAAAGTTAGACAGTCACATGATTTCAGTGAATGGAGAAGAACAACAAGACTTAACAGTAAAAGTTTGAGCAAATTTGGATAATCCGTTTTCGAGTTATGTATTTTTGAAGTTTTAGAAAATCCTTATTATGGACTTCCTTAAGTTGGCAACTTCGCCAGAATTTGTGATGTCATTGTGCTCAACTCTCCATTGGTTATGTACAGAGAGTTTCACTTTTTTCTAATTTTCATCAAAAATAATATTTCCGCCAGTGTATTTTGTTTTTGTATGACATGGCTACATCAATTCTGCAGTATGTCTGAAAGAATCAATACAATTGCCCTTTTAATATTTTATAAAAATAAAATGTTGTGAAACTCTCTGTACATAACCAATGGAGAGTTGAGCACAATGACATCACAAATTCTAGCGGAATTGCCAACTTAAGGAAGTCCATAATAAGGATTTTTTAAAACTTCAAAAATCCATAACCCAAAAAAGGATTATCCAAATTTGCTCAAACTTTTACTGTTAAGTCTCATTGGTATTCTCCATTCACTGAAATCATGTAAATGTCTGACTTTCATTCTCCTTTAAACTCTGTGGGGGGTTAAATCATGGTCTATGTAGATTTTGTGTATAATTTGCGCTTAATTTAGCGTGTATGCTGAGAAAGGTCCAATATGAAGGCACGCTGTATGGCAAAGGGCGCTCAATTCATGCTTGTTGCTATGATTTTAAACCATAGCTTTAAACCATGGCAAAAATCATGAATTTCTAGTACTTTGCCAAAAGCGTGCATTTATACTGGATCTTTGTCAGCTAATCATACACAAAATCTGCATAAACCATGGTCTAAACTTAAACTTCCTTTGTGAATTCCGACCATTGAGTGTGTGACCCTCAAATCGAGCAGAATTGCATCAAAATATCATCAGGTTAGATTTAGTGTGCATTTTGTTTACATTTTCTATGTTACAATGGACATGTTTGAAATAGACCCCCCCCCCCCCCCCCCCCCCCGGCACAGTTTTAGCATTGTTATAGCACATCTGAAAGAGCACCTCAAAGTGGTCTTAGGGATCCCGTTAGAATTTGGTTTAGATGGTTGATTGGAAGGCTTCTCTTCTACCCAACCAGAAGAGTGACATGTTATGATCCTTGGACTGTGATTTGTATTTTTCTGCACTTCACACTATTTGCAATATGATATCTGATCATGCCAATCATTTATTTTTTTAGAAATGTGTTAAATTATGTTTTGTATGTGTTTAAATATGCCAATCACATACAAGTCATGTGTTGCAGTAGGTTCTATGCCTCCAGATTTTAAAGGTTTTCATTATTGGTTTGAGCCAAAATAATCTTTGTAAAGGAATGAAGAATGCAGGTGCCCTTTTCTTTAGGCATCTATACAGGGTGAGTCAGAAAAAAAAAGTCCACTTTCAAAAATCTATATAATCTCTAATGTATGTTATTCTTCAAAGACTGTGGTATGTCCTAAAAGAGTATCTTCCTCTTTTATTTGGTATAAATTTTATCAGGTTTATAGCATGAATGTCATGCTTGTCTATACAGGAGGCCCTTTTTTTTGAGAGAGAGAGAGGAAATAAAATTTCACCTGCGCCAGAAGTGGTGGCATGTCGATCATGAATTAGCAATAAATGATATACCTCGGTTAAACATGACTCTTTACGATTTCATATCATGGGGGGGGGGGGGGGGCACCCCGTAGGCTATATAGTTTTTTGTTACATTTTATATCTTTGTTACTCACTGAAGTTTGCTTTTCTTGTTGATTAAGCTCCTTGCAGATCAGTATTTACATGTTTGTAATTGGTAATGATAAATGAACCCTTTTAAAACTACAAAATGTTGCAGTTGTTTGTTAGGCCATATAGTTTTTGTTACATTTGATATATTTGCTACTTACTGAAGTTTGCTTTTATTGTTTTACTGTTGATTAAGCTCCTTGCAGATCAGTATTTACATGTTTGTAATTGGTAATGATAAATAAACCCTTGAAAAACTACAAAATGTTGCAGTTGTTTGTTTGACTGACTTGTGTATCTGTAAAATTAAAGCAGGTGCCTGCAGCAGTCACAAGATTTATTTTTTTAGTGTGTGTTTTGATGGTAACTTGTACATACACACTCTAGCATCAAGGTCTTACAGATTTTTCATGAACATGTTTGTAGGATTTCTATAGGATATAATTTAAATAATTTCATGAGAAATTTCATTTATTACACACAAATGTTATAAAACAGATTGGCTGTAAATTATGAATCATGCTATAAAATTACAGAATTTCTTGAGACTTCTGCAAGCACCCTGCCCTTTTTATTATTTTTTCATTCCGTTATAATTTTTCTATTTTTTATTTTTGTTTATTTTTTATTCATTTTTTTTTTACATGCCGATTTTCTGTTTCAAAACAGATGGACTGTAGATTTTGAAGAGAAATATGTAGTCAAATTAAAGCACTCCTGTAAACCTTGATTCAGGCACTCCTCTGTCTTTATTTTAAAGATAAATTTCATGTATCACAGATGGCTTGTTATTAAAAAGATGAGCTGTAAATTTTGATAGTAGATCTGCTGCAAAATTACAGGAGTTCCTTGTAGTTCGGCAAGTTATCTTTCTGTTTTTTTAAGAATAAATTTCATTTATCATATGCAGATTTGCGGCTAAAAAACAGATGAATTGTAAATTGTGAAAAGAAAAATGTGGCAAAGCTAAAGGATTCCTGTAAACCCTGAATCAGACACTTTTCTGTCTTTTTTTTTTACAAAAATGAAATGTTATAATCACTTACAGATTGTATGTTATTAAACAGATCAGCTTTAAATTATGGTTACAAATATGGTGTAAAAAAACTGGAGTTCTCTAGAGTTCTGGAAAAATGTATATATAAAAAACAGAAAATTTGTATTTATCACCTCCATATTTGCTGTTAAAAAACTGATGACTTGTGAATTGTGATAACAAAGTTCTGTAAAATTACAGGAGTTCTCGAGACTCTGCTGCAGGCACTTTTCTGTATTTTTATGGAGAATTTTTTTAACAGTGTAGCGATGCTCCGGTTCAGCACACTCAAATCATACATGTAGTGTCTCAGTTGATTCTCGGCCTTATTCTTTCTTTTTTCCCCCTTTTTTCCATTTTTTTCTTTTCCCCCGCCCTTTACCGCCCCATGGTGGATATTGGTATTATGAAAACAAGCAAGGTTATCAAAAGTTAACATTTCTTTCCAATTTCAAACCTTTGCAAATACCTTTCTCATTTTGACACTCCTATATTCTCAGGCGTAATATCTATATATTTTGTCACTATTATATTGTACATCATTATTTAGCGCTAAATAGTGAAAAGAAGCATTGCAAAATTTTGTCTGTAAAGTAGATACAATTTCTTTTACCACATTTCATTATAGAAAACGATCAAAATGAATGTCGATCAAGTGAAAACATTTCAGCACCTAATGCTATGGTCACAAATCAGAGCAGCGACCGACCGATCAGTAGCCTGCTCGGTCGCTGCTGGAATTAGGCATCGCCCAGCGATTAGGTCGGTGCCCGGGCGGCGACCGCCCAGGCACCGAGCGTATTTTGGGCGGCGAGTGAAAAGTGAGCAGGCGCCGCCCAAATTTTAACTCCGCGCTAAAACTTCAGCGGCGACCGAGCGATGCCCTAAAAACGAGCGGTGCCTGGGCGGCCGCCGCTCGGTGGCCGGGCAGCCGCCGGGCAGAATTGGTTAAAAACTCGCCGCTCGGCCGCCGAGCAGGCTACTTTTGGTTAATGTGACCATAGCATTAGGCTCTACATGTCAAACTTATACATGATCGTAGAATACCGTAATGGAAATAATATAATTTTTGATTGTCACAATGAACGTAATTGGCGGTTTCGCATTTTGCCTGCGATGCAATTTGATATTCCCCAAAAGGTTCTACAGAAACCGTCAATCTCTATAGCGATTCAGACTTCTTGTTGTAGCGCCAAATTTCCATTTATTCATTTGGAGGAGTGAAGGATTAAGTCCTATTGTCTCTTTACATCCACAGACTGACAACGTCAGTAACACAAGCGGTCACTTCAGTCACTGATAATTATAGACAGCTTTGCCGCTTTGAAACACCGCGGTCCTACTGCCGTGTTATTGTGTCTCTAATCTCTCGTTATGTAATTGACGAATCAGGAGGATCTGTTGAACGTAACAATATCGTCCTCGGGTAACTTCGGCATAATTCAAAGTACTTATTTCTTAAAGGACGCATTTCCTTATTCCTATTGGCCACTTTAGTTGACCAATAGAAAAGTGCATCAACGCTGCAGAGTGCGGATAAGGGCTTCTGTACTCAGTTATCGTAATCATTCGCTTATAGCTGCTTAGTCAACCACCAAGTCTAATTATTCGCTCCAAACAAGACTAATCACCTATCATCAATCGCGTTCCAATACTTCATCAGAATGGCAGATTACACCATGATCACGCAAGCTTCATCGAGTAGCATTCCTACCAAACGCCCTCGTCGTCGACGTCCCACCGTCTTCACCGAGTTACAGTTACAGATTCTGGAGACCGCGTTCAACGACAACCAGTATCCTGGTATCACTGCTAGAGAACAACTGGCTTCAAGTCTGAAACTTGGAGAAGACAGAATAATGGTAAATATCTTTCTACTTAAGCAAAATATATATATTCTTTTTTATACAAATATCAATAACTAGGTAAAACATAGATTTAGATTGAAAGCTGTTCTTTCTTTCTTTGACCTTTGGCTTCCTCTTTTCTTTTCTTTTTGAAAAAAATAGCTTCAATCTACGGAATGACAGGGATTTTATGATTTATAACATATTTAACTTATAAAAGCTATAGTTAAATCAAAATGCTTTCCTTCTACCACTGATGAAGATTATATTGAATAGGAATTGGCTGTAGTTATCTGAATGAACGAACGAGGCTATGAAACGTCGATATTGATTGTAGTTGTGGACATTTAATTCCTTCTCCCATTCCATTCGATTAATTTCTCCGATTCTTTTTCTTTTGCTTATTTTCAGGTCTGGTTTCAAAATCGTCGTTCACGTCTCCGTCGAACCTCTCTTGTTTCGAGATCTGCTCATCATCCCGTCATCAAGAAAGACGACATCGACCATCCTCGCATTCAACCAGCCCAAGTTATCGACTTGGCCGTCATCGGTCGTAAGCGGAAGACAATGTGCGACATCGTCGACGTCGACCAGACGACACCACCCACCAAGAAGATGAACATCGTTACTTCCACGTTCTCTGTTGACTATCTCTCTCGAAGCAGTCGACCGACATCCGATTCAACGATGACTTCATCGGGTCGACACCACTTGTATCGTGACGTCATCCAGCTCCAGCAAAAGACACCACGTGACTCGACAAAGGGCGCCACCAGTCCATTGATGTCAGTAGACTTTCTCTCTCGTAGCAGCCGCTCTCCTTCTCCCTCTACATCCAGGTATAACGCAGAGCATCTTTACCGCACACCGTCTTCATTCTACACACCGATGGGTTATCATCCGTACGTCTTCTACGTCAACCTCTAGACACTGACTGCATCGACTAATGAACTCCGGAAGGAACTTCTTATTATTGTTGTTAATCTTGCATTCATTTATGTAATCACAAGTTGCAATTGAATAAAATGTCAAAATGTTATATCTTTGTCAAAGAAGTCTTTACTTTGTTTTCTTTCGAATATACAAAATGTGTAGTTTAATAGAGAAGATGTTATTATATGCTATTGATCTTTGAAAGGTATGCAGTAGATTTATGTCATGTTTTTGATTCTGATGACCTAATCGTGCTTGTGAGCGACACATATTTAGAGAACGCTATTTTGAAGCGAGTGTGCATTATAATTGTAAATAACCACCTATTTTACTCTTTATTCCTCCTTACCCGCTTTTAATCTATCTTTCTTCCCTCTCTATCTATCTATCTATCTATCTATCTTTCTAACTATCTTCATGATCTTAAACTCTCTGTCTTAACTTTCGTATCTCCCATTCTCTATAAATCTTATATCTATATGAGGTATCTCGTGTCCCCTTCTCTCTCTATCTCTCTCTCTTCGTCATTCTCTCTTCATCTATACTCTCTATTTTATATCCATTTATCCATATTACAGTCTTTATCATCGAAACCCCTCCCCCTATCTCTCTTACTCTCCTTCCTCCCTCTTTCACTCTACTCCTTATCTGTCTCTCTCTCTCTCGTCATTCTCTCCATCAATCCTCTCTCTCTCTTTTCTATCCATTTATCCCTATTACAGTCTTGATGATCTAACCCCTCCCCATCTCTCTTTCTCTCTCTCTCTCGCTCTCTATTCTCCGTCTCTCTTTCTCACTTTCAATCTCTCCTTCTCTTAATCTATCTCTTTTGTTTCCGTCTTCTATCTTCTCCTTGCTCACAAGTTTCAGTTATTCTCCAATGTACCCCATATGTACTCTATTTCTGTCTCTTTACCTATCTGTCCCAATTCACACTATTAACAAAACAACATATAGAATTGACATTCAGCAAAAAGTCTTAAATACTACAAGAAGGTATTATTTGGTATTTCTTTGATTTCTGAGTGCGTTTCGCGAATAGATTTTATTTGGAGATTTTTTTTTTTACAAAATACATAAATATGTATTACCCCAATTATCAAAAAGTAGCATTTTGCAAAGTTTCACTAGATGCCCTTCCTTTCGAGATTTTTACAATTTCTTTACATTGTTAAATTTATATTTTGCCATTGTCAAAACAGTGTTAACGTGACACTGTAAAACAAAAATGAATGTTTTGGTAAAGTGGTTCATTCACGTGACTCTCAATCCAGTACTCGGTACTTGGTTCAAATCCCAGCCCGGTACTAACGCCACTCTACATAAGTGAGGGTGTGAAATGCTAGGGCACACAAGAAGGGCAGTACTAGTACTCATGTGGCTACACTCTTGGTAAATGAAAACCAATTATTATTTATTTATAACATAATAGGGATCGGGGATGGACGTGTTAATCATTGATAGCAAGTATAGTGATTTCTAGTTGGGCATGCAGTTGGTTTCATATTCTTTCAAAATCTGGAGCAAATGGCAATGATGTCAAAATGTTCAAAATAACAAAGTCTTATAACGCATTATGATGATCTATTTCATTACATCTTACAATTAAAAAAATTCTTCCAAACCATGAAAGCAGCGAATAAGCCTAATAAGATAATAAATGTAAGTGAACATCATTTCATGCATGATAAATTTACGGTCATCATTATGATTAATAATTGGACAGCTTTATTTTCATTATGTTGGGAATGTAAAATAATGTCGTTATACGTAGCTAATTATCAATACTGTGATAAGGCAGATGAATTTGATGGAGCTGCCGAATTTATTCTGAGATTAAATAAATCGTAAGTCTCAAAGGCAAAGCTCCATTCAAGAGCCATATCCGCCCTGTCCCACTACAGACAATACGGATTAATAAATGGTCTCTTTCCCATAAAAGATTGAAAACGTTCCTACAGTAGAGCCGTTAGTGTAAGCGGTCAAATTCAATCGAAAAGTAAAAGATGACGTTGCCACTTTCACGAGCCGCGGTCCTAATCTCATAAATAATAGATTAAACAAAAAGATCTGATATACGTGGCAAATAAGGAGGATCTGTTTTGAATAACAATATACCAACTCGGTATCTTCGGCAAAAGTCAAAGAAGTTCATCCTAAATTAGTACATTTCATTTTTTTTTAAATAGTTAACCCTAAACATAACACCGATTCGTAGAACCTGTCCATTTTCTGTGACTTTATGCTTCCCATATTTTTGAAGGACTGGCCCAATCTTAAAAAAGGACGGTAAATGTTGTGAATTATAACAACGTTGATTTATGTTATATAATGAGTTATTAGTTAAAACAAAATGCATTCCCTTTTCGAAGAACATGGGTCTTAAGATAAAAGTAAGTTTCGCCATCTAAATAAAAAATCTAGTCTGAAAAGATCACATTGATTGTCGTATGAACATTTAACTTATGATCTCTTCCCTTCTTTCATTTTGTTTGTATTTCAGGTCTGGTTTCAGAATCGTCGTTCACGTCTCCGTCGAACCTCTCTTGTTTCGAGCTCTGCTCACCAACCCGTCATCAAAAAAGACGACATCGACCATCCTCGCATTCAACCAGCCCAAGTTATCGACTTGTCCGTCATCGGTCGTAAGCGGTCTTCTCCTTCGTCTCTCCCGTTCTCTATAGCTCATATTATATCTAAATGAATTTTCTTGACCTCTCCCTATAGTGCTTCCTTCTACCCCCCCCCCCCCCCTCCCCCTCTCTCTCTCTCTCTCTCTCTCTCTCTCTCTTTCTTTTTCTTCATCTGTCCTCTTTATTTTCTTTTTATCTATCCCTTTCACAGTCTTTCATTCTCTCAACGACCCTATCCTCCCTCCCCATCTCTCTGTCACCCCCATCTCTAACTCTCGCTCTCTTTCTCTCTTCCTCTCTTTCTCTCCTTTTTACTCTCTGAATCTTTCTCTCTTTTCCGTATTCTATCTTCTCTATTCGTCCTTTGGCTTAATGTCACATAGAACTCTTTCTTTGTTTTCCTTGCTCACAAGTTTTGTTTTTTTTTTACTCTACGTAACCCAAATTTATTCACTTTCTGTCTCCTTACTTCAGACTTTTAACAACACAAAAATATAATTAACATTCAGCAAAAGGTTTCATATACTGCAGTGTACAATGATTAATTAACCTCTTCTGTATTTCTTTGATTTCTGAGTGTGTTTCGGAAATTAATTTTAGTTGGAAAAAAAAATAGATTTAATAATAAACAAAAAAACATATCACCCTAATCATTAAAAAGTAGCATTATTTGAAAAAATTCACTAAGCCTTCTTACTTGTGAGCTTTCTACCATTGATATACTTTGTTAAATGACTATTTCGCCACGGCCAATACAGTATTAACGTGACACTGTGAAAATGAGTGTTGTGGTATAGTGGTTCACTCACTTGTCTCTCAATCCAAGGGTTGAAGGTTCAAATCCCAGTCCAGTACTAACACAACTCTACAATGTCCAGGGTGGATGTAAAATGCATACCCGACAATGCTAGGGACCGCAGGGAGAGCAGTAGCAGTATTTATGTGGCTCCATGCATCTTGGGTAAATAAGACCCAATAATATTTATTTGTAACATAATAGGGATCGCGGAGGGACACGTGACATCCTTTGGCAACAAGTATATTGTTTTTGAATTGGGCATTCAGTTGCTTTCATATTCTTTAAACTTCTGAAGCCAATTGCAATGTAGTCAAGATGTTCAAATAACTTATAAATCTTATTACGCATGATAATTATCTATTTCATAATAGCATACAGTAATGATGCCTCTTTTCGCCCCAGATCATTAAGGCGGGTCATTAGCCTAGTTGCGATATTACATGTCAGTGAATGTCAGTCAATCCACGCATGATATATTTACGGTCATCATTAACAAGTAAATTATGGACGGCTATATTTGCATTATGTTAGACACGTAACATCATTTGGCTATATGTAGCTGTTTGCCAATACTGTGTAAAAGCAGATGAATTTGAATGAGCGGCCCAATTCATTCTGAGATTAAATAAATCGTAAGTCCCTGTGGCAAAGCTCCATTCAAGAGCCATATCCGCCCTGTTCCACTACAGACAATACGGATTAATAAATGGTCTCTTTCCCTTAAAAGATTGACAACGTTTCATTAGTAGAGTCGTTAGCGCAAGCGGTCAAATTCAATCGAAGGTAAAAGATGGCGTTACTACCTTGACACAAGGCTGTCCTAATATCATATGCAATAGATTAAAGCCTGGATTAAGCCAATTCACCTAATGTACCTGGCCGATCGAAGATAAATGAAGACGTTACCGCTTTGATACGCCTCGGTCATAATCTCCTACACAAAAGAACAAAGCCTGGATTAAAGCAAACGACATAATATACCTAGTAAATAAGGAGGATCTGTTTTGAATAAAAATATACCGACCCGGTATCTGCCGGAAAGTCAAAGAAATTCATCCTAAATGGACATTCTTCCAATAGTCCTGTTGGCTTCTTTTATTGATCAGTAGAAAAGTGCGTTCACGACGCAGAAAGCTTGATGGGGCGAAGGATTCATGTACATAGTTATCATATGATAATTTTTTAATATCTACTAAGTCTTCTAATAAATGTCATTTTGAATTTCGTTCTCGCTATTTCTCGTTTTCACTGTGTCTTCTTGTTTTACTGTCTTGCTCTCTCTCTCTCTGTTTTATCTCCCCTCTCATTTTCTTCTAAATGTTGTCTATCCATTTCCATATGTTCAAACATTTCATCATCCTAACTCTCTCTCTCTCTCTCTCTCTCTCTCTCTCTCTCTCTCACACACACACACACATACACACTCTTCCTTTTTCCCTTTTGGTCTCTTATACCACTTCCCTGTATCTCGATCTCACTCTTTCTCATTTCTCTCTCTCTCTATCCGTTCATCACTCTCCTTTTCTGCATTTCCTCCGTTAAAATCTCAGCTTCCCTACTCTCTCTCTCTCTCTTCCTCTCTCACTCTCTCTTTCTGTATCCATTTTCCATCTTCTATTTTATCTACAATTTCTTTGTTTAAAGGTCTAGTAGAAGACCTACTCCTCACACGTGCCTCTTTTTCCTGTAAACCACTGTCAATCACTTTCATTCTCTATCATAGTGATGCTCCGGTTCATCACACTCATTGTAGTGTCTCAGATGATTCTCCGCCTTTTTCGTAAGTTAACATAATCTTGCCCATTTCAAACATTTGCAAATACCTTTTTCCTTTTGACACTCTATATATTTTGTCACTATAATCTTGTACATCATTATTTGGCGCTAAATAGTGAAAAGAAGCATTGCAATTTTTTGTCAGTAAAGTAGAGTCAATTGTTTTACCACATTGCATTGTAAAAAACGATCAAAATGAATGTCGATTAAGTGAAAGCATTTCAGCACCTAAGGCTCTACATGTCAAACTTATACATGTTCATAGAATACCGTAATGAAAATAGATAGTTTCGATATCTTACACTATAAATATATATCATTTTTATTGTCATATTGAACGTAATCGGCGGTTTCGGATTTTGCCTGCTATGCAATTTGATATTCCCAAAAAGGCCTACAGAAACCGTCAGTCTCTATAGCGATTCAGACTTCTTGTTGTAGCGCCAAATTTCCATTCATTCATAAAGCTATGATTTGGGAGGAGTGAGGGATTAAGTGCTGTTCTCTCTATTCATCCACAGACTGACAACGTCATTGACACAAGCGGTCACTTTGGTCACTGATAATAGACAGCTTTGCCGCTTTGAAACGCCGCCGTCCTACTGCCGTGTTATTGTGTCTCTAATCTCTCCTTATGTAATTGACAAATCAGGAGGATCTGTTTAACATGACAATATCGTCCTCGGGTATCTTCGGCATAATTCAAAGATCTTATTTCTTAAGGGACGCATTTTCTTCATTCTTATTTGCCACTTTAGTTGACCAATAGAAAAGTGCGTCAACGCTGCAGAGAGCGGATAAGGGCTTCTGTACTCAGTTATGGTTATCATTCGCTAATAGCTGCTAAGTCAACCATCAAGTCTAATTATTCGTTCCAAGCAAGCAATCATCTATAATCAATCGCGTTCCAAATATTCAGCAGAATGGCAGATTACACCATGATCACTCAAGTTTCATCGAGTAGCATTCCTACCAAACGCCCTCCTCGTCGACGTCCCACCGTCTTTACTGAATTACATCTACATATTCTAGAGACCGCGTTCAACGACAACCAGTATCCTGATATCTATACTAGAGAACAACTGGCTTCAAGTCTGAAACTTGGAGAAGACAGAATACTGGTAAATATATTTCTACTTAAATATATATATATATTTATTTGTATACAAAATACTGTATCAATAACTTAGTGAAACAAAGATATACATTGAAACCTGACCATTATTTATTGGCTTCCTCTATTTATTACAAATTTGCTTCAATCTTCAGAATGACAGGATAATTATAGTGATAATACTAAACTTATTAAAAGCTATAATTAAATCAAAATGCTTTCTTTCCGCCACTGATGAAGATTATATAACATTGGAAAAAAATTAGTTATTTGAACGAAATAACGATGCTATAAAACGTCGATATCTGTATTTTTGGATATTTAATTGATGATTTCTTCCATTCTTTTTCTTATGCTTATTTTCAGGTCTGGTTTCAGAATCGTCGTTCACGTCTCCGTCGAGCCTCTCTTCTTTCGAGCTCTACTCATCAACCCATCATCAAGAAAGACGACATCGACCATCCTCGCATTCAACCAACCCAAGTTATCGACTTGGCCGTCATCGGTCGTAAGCGGAAGACAATGTGCGACATCGTCGACGTCGACAGGACGACACCACCCACCAAGAAGATGAACATCGCTTCTTCCACGTTCTCTGTTGACTATCTCTCTCGAAGCAGTCGATCGAGGTCCGATTCAACGACGACTTCGTCGGGTCGACACCACTTGTATCGTGACGTCATCCAGCTCCAGCAAAAGACACCACGTGACTCGACAAAGGGCGCCACCAGTCCATTGATGTCAGTAGACTTTCTCTCTCGTAGCAGCCGCTCTCCTTCTCCCTCTACATCCAGGTATAACGCAGAGCATCTTTACCGCACACCGTCTTCATTCTCCTCACCGATGGGTTATCATCCGTACGTCTTCTACGTCAAACCTCTAGTCACTGACTGCATCGACTAATGAACTCCGGAAGGAACTTCTTATTATTATATATTAACCTTGCCTTCACGGTCAACGATGCATTCATTTATGTAATCCCAAGTTGCAATTGAATAAAATGTCAAAATGTTATATCTTTGTCAAAGAAGTCTTTATTTTGTTTTCTTTCGAATATACAAAATGTGTAGTTTAATCGAGAAGATGTGTATGTTATTGATCTTTGAAAGGTATGCAGTAGATTTATGTCATGTTTTTAATTCTGATGACCTAATCGTGCTTGTGAGCGACACATATTTTGAGAACGTTATTTTGAAGCGAGGGTGCAGTATAATTGTAAATACTATATAAACACCTATTTTACTCTTTATTCCTCCTTACCCGCTTTCAATCTATCTTTCCTCCCCCCTCTCTCTCTCTCTCTATCTATCTATCTATCTTCATGATATTAAACTCTCTGTCTTAACTTTCGTATCTCCCATTCTCTATAAATCTTATATCTATATGAGGTATCTTGAGTCAACTTCTCTCTCTCTCTCTCTCTCTCCTCGTCGTTCTCTTCATCTATACTCTCTATTTTCTATCCATTTTAAATCCCTTTTACAGTCTTTATTATCGAAACCCTTCCATCAATCTCTCTCACTCCCCTACCTCTCTCCCTCTTTAACTCTACTCCTTCTCTGTCTGTCTCTCTGTCTCTCTCTCTCTCGTTCTCTTCATCTATCCTCTCTATTTTGCTATACATCTTACCCGTTTACAGTATTTCATTATCTGACTCCCCCTTCTATCCTCCCTTATCTTTCTCTCTCTCTCAACCCCCCCCCCCTCATCTCTCTTTCTCTCCCCTCCCCCCTCTCTCTCTCTCTCTCTCTGTCTCTCTCTCCCCCTCTCTCTCTCTCTCACTTTTACCCGTCTCTCTTTCTCACTCTCTCTCTCTCTCTCTCTCCTTCTCTTAAGCTTCTCTTAAGCTATCTCTCTTTTCCGTGTTCTATCTTCTCTATTCGTCCTTTGGCTCAATATCCCCTTGAACGCCCTTCTTCGCCCAATGTAACCCATAATTATATAATATGTATTATATTTCTGTCTCATTACCCATCTGTCTCATTTCTTCACACTATAGTATTGACATTCAGCAAAAAGTCTTAAATACTACACGGAGGAATTATTTGGTATTTCTTTGATTCCTGAGTGCGTTTCGTGAATAGACTTTATTTCGAGAAAAAAGTATATACATATATCATATAAATATAAATGATATTACCCCAATTATTCAAAAGTAGCAAGCTTGACTAGATGCCCTTCCTTTCGACATTTTTACAATTTCTTTACATTGTTAAATTAATATTTTGCCATTGTCAAAACAGTGTTAACGTGACACTGTAAAAAAATGAAGGCGGCTAATAAGCCTAATAAGATATAAATGTAACTGAACACCATTTCATGCATGATAGATTTACGGTCATCATTTAAAGGATTACTTATGGACAGCTTTATTTTCAATATAGAAATAGAAATAGAAATGATTTATTCAAAAGATCATCGCAGCTAATGGCTGAATTGCGATCCATTTCACGAAGAAACAATACAATTTAAACTGAAATAACACAAAATATGACATAAATAAAAAATCAAGCATACAGACATTTCATAAAAATTCATTGATCAAATTCAAATTTTTGTTAAAAGAGAAAAAGAAAGGGAGAGGTGTAGAAGAGGGAGAGTTGGGGTGATGAGAAAGAAAGAGAAAGAGAACAAGAAAGAGAGAGAGAGAGAGAGAAAGAGAGAGAGAGAGAGAGAGAAAGAGAGAGAGAAAGAGAGAGAGAGAGAAAGAGAAAGAGAAAAAGAGAGAGAGAGAGAGAAAGAGAGAGAGAAGGGGGACAGAGGAGAGAGAGAGAGAGAGAGAGAGAGACAAAGGGGAGATGGCAAGAAACATTCAGCAATGCAGAAAATCGAGATAAAAACTATCAAAAGTCATTTACATAGTTCAATCATGGACTATGAAAATTCTCTAAATACAAGTTATATTGGTATTACATTTTATTAAAAAGATTTATAAATATGTTGCAAATGTTAAATAATTTCGATATAATATTAGGATCTGCAGCTGATTACCAATACATGAATTTGCGGCCCAATTCATTCTGAGATTAACTAAATCGTAAGTCCCTATGGCAAAGCTCCATTCAAGAGCCATATCCGCCCTCTCCCACTACAGACAATACGGATTAATAAATGGTCTCTTTCCCAAGATTGAAAACGTTCCTATAGGATAGAGTCGTTAGTGTAAGCGGTCAAATTCAATCGGAAGCAAAATATGACCTTGCCACTTTCACGTGCCGCGGTCCAAATCTCATAAATAATAGATTAAACAAAAAGATCTGATAATCGTGGCAAATAAGGAGGATCTGTTTTGAATAATAATATACCAACTCGGTATCTTCGGCAAAAGTCAAAGAAATTCATCCTAAATAAGCGTTCACGGTGCAGAAAGCTGGATGAAGGCTGCTAATAATTGATGTAATATAATGTTCCGCTTCAATGTCTCTAAACCGCTATTACAGATTTACTATACATGGTTATACATAGTATGATAATTCTTTAATAACTGCTAATTTTGATTTTCGTTCACTATCTTTGTCGATTTCAATGTGTCTTTATTTCCTTCTGTCTTACTCTCTCTCTCTGTTATCTCCCCTCTCCCTTTCTCTATGATTATCTATCAATCTCCATCTATTCAAACATGTCATCATCCCCTCTTATTTCTCTCTCTCTCTCTCTCTCTCTTTTCCTTTCTTTTCCTTTTAGTCTCTTATACCGCTTCCCTGTATCTCGATCTCGATCTCTATCCGTTGATCGCTTTATGTCTCTGCGTTTCCTCTGTTAATATCACCCCTTCCCGCTTCTCTCTCCCTCTCTCACTCTATCTCTTACTTTCTTAGTGTGTCTTTCTGTCTCCATTTTCCATCTTCATTTTTATCCACACTCTCTTTGGTTAAATGTCTTGTAGAAGACCTCCTCCTCACACGTGCTTCTTTCTTCCTGTATTCCACTGCCGTGTCTTTCTCTCATCATAGTGATCCTCCGGTTCATCACACTCAAATCATACATGTAGTGTCTCAGTTGATTCTCCGCCCTATTCTTTCTCTTTTCCTCTTTTTTCTTTGATGTTTTTTTTCTTCCCCGCCCATTCCCGCCCTATGGTGTATATTGGTATTATGAAAAACAAGCAAGGTAACCAAAAGCCTGTTGGCTTCCATTATTGACCAATAGAAAAGTGCGTTCAAGGGGCAGAAAGCTTGGTGGGGCAAATGATTCATGTACATAGTTATCATATGATAATTCTTTAATAACTACTAAGTCTTCTAATAAAATGTAATTTTGAATTTCGTTCTCTCTCTTTCTCGTTTTCACAGTGTGTTCTTTTATTTCTGTCTTGCTCTCTCTCTGTTTTATCTCCCCCTCTCACTTTCTCTTAAAATGTTGTCTATCAATTTCCATCCGTCCAAATATTTCATCATCCTAATTCTATATATCTCTCTCTCTCTCTCTCTCTCACACACACACTCTTCCCTTTTTTCCCTTTTGGCCTCTTATTCCACTTCCCTGTATCTCGATCTCACTCTTTCTCATTTTTCTCTCTCTCTTTCTCTCTCTCTCCCCTCTCTTTCCTTTCATCACTCTATTTTTCTGCATTTCTTCCGTTAAAATCTCAGCTTTACTACCCTCTCTCTTTCTGAATCCATTTTCCATCTTCTATTTTATCTAAAATTTCTTTGGCTTAAGGTCTAGTAGAAGACCTCCTTCTCACACGTGCTTCTTTCCTCCTGTATTTCACCTACAATCACTTTCTTTCTCTATCATAGTGATGCTCCGGACCATCACACTCAAATCATACATGTAGTGTCTCAGTTGATTCTCCGCCCTATTCTTTCTCTTTTCCCCCTTTTTCCCCCTTTTTTTTCTACCTCGCCCTTTCCCGCCCCATGGTGGATATTGGTATTATGAAAACAAGCAAGGTTACCAAAAGTTTAAATTTCTTTCCAATTTCAAACCTTTGCAAATACCTTTCTCATTTTGACAATTCTATATTCTCAGGCGTAATATCTATATATTTTTAAAATTGGAATTTCTATATATTTTGTCACTATTATCTTGTACATCATTATTTATCGCTAAATAGTGAAAAGAAGCATTGCAAAATTTGTCTGTAAAGTAGATACAATTTCTTTTACCACATTTCATTATAGAAAACGATCAAAATGATGTCGATCAAGTGAAAACATTGCAGTACCTAAGGCTCTACATGTCAAACTATACATGTTCATAGAATACCGTAATGAAAATAGATAGTTTCGATATCTTACACTATAAATATATATCATTTTTTATTGTCATATTGAACGTAATCGGCGGTTTCGGATTTTGCCTGCTATGCAATTTGATATTCCCAAAAAGGCCTGCAGAAACCGTCAGTCTCTATAGCGATTCAGACTTCTTGTTGTAGCGCCAAATTTCCATTCATTCATAAAGCTATGATTTGGGAGGAGTGAGGGATTAAGTGCTATTGTCTCTTTTCATCCACAGACTGTCAACGTCATTGACACAAGCGGTCACTTTGGTCAGTGATAATAGACAGCTTTGCCGCTTTGAAACGCCGCGGTCCTAATGACGTGTTATTGTGTCTCTAATCTCTCCCAATGTAATTGACGAATCAGGAGGATCTGTTGAACATAAACGATATCGTTCTCGGGTATCTTTGGCACGATTCAAAATACTTCTTTCTAATTGGGCACATTTCCTTAATCCTATTGGCTACGTTAATCGACCAATAGAAAAGTGCGTCAACGCTGCAGAGAGCGGATAAGGGCTTCTGTACTCAGTTATCGTCATCATTGCTAATAGCTGCTAAGTCAACCATCAAGTCTAGTTATTCACTCCAAACAAGTAATCACCTATCATCAATCGCGTTCCAACTATTCATCAGAATGGCAGATTACACCATGATCACTCAAGTTTCATCGAGTAGCATTCCTACGAAACGCCCTCGTCGTCGACGTCCCACCGTCTTTACTGACTTACAGCTACATATTCTAGAGACCGCGTTCAACGTCAACCAGTATCCTGGTATCACTACAAGAGAACAACTTGCTTCAAGTCTGAAACTTGGAGAAGACAGAATACTGGTAAATGTCTTTCTACTTATAAGCAATATATATATATATAATTATTTGTATACAAAATACTGTATCAATAACTTAGTGAAACAAAGATATACATTGAAAGCTGTCCTTTATTTATTTACTTGAGGCTTCTGCCTTCCTCTATGTATTACAAATTTGCTTCAATCTTCGGAATAACAGGATAATTATAGTGATAATACTAAACTTATTAAAAGCTATAGTTAAATCAAAATGCTTTCCTTCCCCCACTGATGAAGTTTATATCAAATTGGAAAAGTTTTAGTTATTTGAACGAAATAATGATGCTATGAAACGTCGATATTGATTGTATTTTTGGATATTTAAAAATGATTTCTCCTTTTCTTTTTCTTTTGCCTATTTTCAGGTCTGGTTTCAAAACCGTCGTTCTCGTCTCCGTCGAGCCTCTCTCGTTTCGAGCTCTGCTCATCATCCCGTCATCAAGAAAGACTACATCAACCATCCTCGCATTCAACCAGCCCAAGTTATCGACTTGTCCGTCATCGGTCGTAAGCGAAAGACAATGTGCGACATCGTCGACGTCGACCAGACGACACCACCCACCAAGAAGATGAACATCGTTTCTCCTGCATTCTCTGTTGACTATCTCTCTCGAAGCAGTCGCTCGACTTCCGATTCAACGATGACTTCATCGGGTCGACACCACTTGTATCATGACGTCATCCAACTCCGACACAAGACACCAAGTGACTCGACAAAGGGCGTCACCAGTCCATTGATGTCAGTAGACTTTCTCTCTCGTAGCAGCCGCTCTCCTTCTCCCTCTACATCCAGGTATAACGCAAAGCATCTTTACCACACACCGTCTTCATTCTCCACACCGATGGGTTATCATCCGTACGTCTTCTACGTCAAACCTCTAGTCACTGACTGCATCGACTAATGAACTCCGGAAGGAACTTCTTATTATTATATATTAACCTTGCCTTCACGGTCAACGATGCATTCATTTATGTAATCCCAAGTTGCAATTGAATAAAATGTCAAAATGTTATATCTTTGTCAATGAAGTCTTTATTTTGTTTTCTTTCGAATATACAAAATGCGTAGTTTAATCGAGAAGATGTGTATGTTATTGATCTTTGAGAGGTATGGAGTAGATTTATGTCATGTTTTTAATTCTGATGATCCAATCGTGCTTGTGAGCGACACATATTTTTTAGAACGCTATTTTGAAGCGAGTGTGCAGTATAATTGTAAATACTATATAAACACCTATTTTACTCTTTATTCCTCCTTACCCGCTTTCAATCTATCCCCCCCCCCTCTCTCTCTCTCTCTCTCTCTCTCTCTCTCTCTTTCTTTCTCTCTCTCTCTCTCTTTCTCTCTCTCTCTCTCTCTATCTATCTATCTTCATGATATTAAACTCTCTGTCTTAACTTTCGTATCTCCCATTCTCTATAAATCTAATATCTATATGAGGTATCTTGAGTCCACTTCTCTCTCTCTCTCTCTCTCTCTCTCTCTCCTCGTCATTCTCTTCATCCCTTTTACAGTCTTTATCATCGAAACCCCTCCATCAATCTCTCTCACTCCCCTACCTTTCTCCCTCTTTAACTCTACTCCTTCTCTGTCTGTCTCTCTGTCTCTCTGTCTCTCTCTCTCTCTCGTTCTCTTCATCTATCCTCTCTATTTTGCTATACATCTCACCCGTTTACAGTATTTCATTATCTGACTCCCCCTTCTATCCTCCCTTATCTTTCTCTCTCTCTCAACTCCCCCCTCATCTCTCTTTCTCTCCCCTCCCCCTCTCTCTCTCTCTCTGTCTCTCTCTCTCCCTCTCTCTCTCTCTCTCTCTCTCTCACTTTTATCCGTCTCTCTCTCTCACTCTCTCTCTCTCTCCTTCTCTTAAGCTTCTCTTAAGCTATCTCTCTTTTCCGTATTCTATCTTCTCTATTCGTCCTTTGGCTCAATATCCCCTTGAACGCCCTTCTTCGCCCAATGTAACCCATATGTATTATATTTCTGTCTCTTTACCCATCTGTCTCATTTCTTCACACTATAGAATTGACATTCAGCAAAAAGTCTTAAATACTACACGGAGGAATTATTTGGTATTTCTTTGATTCCTGAGTGCGTTTCGTGAATAGACTTTATTTCGAGAAAAAAGTATATACATATATCATATAAATATAAATGATATTACCCCAATATTATTCAAAAGTAGCAAGCTTGACTAGATGCCCTTCATTTCGAGATTTTTACAATTTCTATACATTGTTAAATTAATATTTTGCCATTGTCAAAACAGTGTTAACGTGACACTGTAAAAAAATGAAGGAGGCTAATAAGCCTAATGAGATATAAATGTAACTGAACACCATTTCATGCATGATAGATTTACGGTCAGCTTTATTTTCAATATAGAAATAGAAATAGAAATGATTTATTCAAAAGATCATCGCAGCCAATGGCTGAATTGCGATCCATTTCACGAAGATACAATACAATTACAATTAAAACTGAAATAACACAAAATATGACATAAATCAAAAATCAAGCATACAGACATTTCATAAAAATTCATTGATCAAATTCAAATTTTTGGTAAAAGAGAAAAAGATAGGGAGAGGTGTAGAAGAGGGAGAGTTGGGGTGATGAGAAAGAAAGAGAAAGAGAACAAGAAAGAGAGAGAGAGAGAGAAAGAGAGAGAGAGAGAGAGAAGGGGGACAGAGGAGAGAGTGAGACAAAGGGGGAGATGGCAAGAAACATTCAGCAATGCAGAAAATCGAGATAAAAACTATCAAAAGTCATTTACACAGTTCAATCATGGACTATGAAAATTCTCTAAATACAAGTTATATTGGTATTACATTTTATTTAAAAGATTTATAAATATGTTGCAAATGTTAAATAATTTCGATATAATATTAGGATCTGCAGCTGATTACCAATACATGAATTTGCGGCCCAATTCATTCTGAGATTAAATAAATCGTAAGTCCCTAATAAGGCAAAGCGCCATTCAAAGCCATATCCGCCCTCTCTTACTACAGACAATACGGATTAATAAATGGTCTCTTTGATTGAAAAAGATTGAAAACGTTCCTAGAGTAGAGTCGTTAGTTGAAGCGGTCAAATTCAATCGAAAGCAAAAGATGACGTTGCCACTTTCACGAGCCGCGATCCTAATCTCATAAATAATGGATTAAACAAAAAGATCGGATTTACGTGGCAAATAAGGAGGATCTGTTTTGAATAACAATATACCAACTCGGTATCTTCGGCCAAAGTCAAAGAAGTTCATCCTAAGTGTGCGTTCACGGTGCAGAAAGCTGGATGAAGGCTATTGATGTAATATAATGTTCCGTTTCAATGTCTCTATTAAAGCGCTATTACATATATACTATACATAGTTATCTTATGATAATTCTTTAATAACTGCTAAGTCTTCTAATAAATTTAATTTTCAATTTCGTTCTCTATCTTTATCGTTTTCACTGTGTCTTTATTTCCTTCTGTCTTACTCTCTCTCTCTCTCTCTCTCTCTCTGTAATCTCCCCTCTCCCTTTCTCTATTATGTCTACCAATCTCCATCTATTCAAATATCTCATCATCCCCTCTTATTTCTCTTTCTCTCCCTCTCTCTCTCTCTCCCTGTCTCTCAACCGTCTCTCCTCCATCTCACCTTCTCCAGTAGTAATGATGATGATAATGGTAATAACAATAATAATAATATTGACGATAATAATGATAATAATAATGTTAATTATTATTAACACAACTATTCTTTTTATTATAATTATTATTTTTAGTAGTATGAGTAGTTGTAGTATTGAGTAGTAGAAATAGTATTATAAGTAGTAGTAGTAGTAATAGTAGTAGTACAGTGTAGTAGTATTTTTAATAATAATAATAATAATGCTAATAATAATGAAGAGCTGATGCATTCGGTGTCAGGATGCCCCAATTTGGCTAGAAGTATTATTAGCCGACATGAAAAAATGGGCACAACGAGACATTTATGATAAAAGTACCAAATTAAGCACACATGTGGCTCAATTACGTCCACTTTTGCTTAGTACATGATAATCAACCTGAGTGCCAAATCTGACGATATACTAACCTAGATCAAACCTACAGTACTCATGTGCTTCGGTATTCAGAGCATATATGAATTAAACATGATTACCTTTGTGAGAAAATCATTCAAAGCTCAAAATTACTCTATTTATTTGTTCAAAGTATGCATTTTTATTTTCAGAACCTATTACACCATTTGATATGAGAATCGTCATACACAGAAAGAAATATATATTCATCTTCAATAGATAACGAGTATTAGATATAATTATAACACAAAAACAAAATAAGATATTCATCTGAAATGGATAAGAATCAAGAAATTAGACAGAGTTGGTTGTTGAGTACGCGATACAAGCTATTTCAGTAGCAATTGCGTCATGAAAAGGGAAACATGAAGGTGTGTGTGTGTGTGTGGGGGGGGGGGGGGGTAGTCTATCATTTTTCAATATTGAATCATTCCTTGTAGTTTTCTGGTGCCCCCCCCCCCTCCGAATTCAGTTTCTTGTAAATTTCATCTGTTTTGAACTTTTATTATCAAGGTTGATGATGAAAATATTCTGGGCGATATGGATATCATTAATCCTGTTTTACCAAACATTTAGTATAATAATTTGTTATAAAATGTCTACCCAGGGGAGCATTATCAGCCATATCCGGACATCTGCCCCCGGACGATTACTCTCCGCCCGGCAACTATCTACGGGCAGTTACCCCTAGGACAATTGACGCCGAGACAATTACACCCAGGAAAGTTATCCCCAAGATCGGGGCAGGGGGTATCAGTGTCCCCCACTTTTCAAGCGTCATTTTTTTATTTATGAAAAGTGTAAAGTGTAAAGTGCCCCTTTTTACCAATGTTTCCCATTTCGCACACAAAATGTGCCGTAATGTCCTGAATAGAGCCATATTGTTCATATAGAAATGTATTTATATATATAGAGAGAGAAAGAGAGATATATATATTTACATGCTTCACCCATTACATTATAATGAATAATTTTGCATAAAATTCGTCATCCAGTCAGTCTTTCCTTAAAGTCCCACTGTACTACTTGTAGCTACTTGCTCCCTGTTTATAGAAAGCAATGCCTAAGCGATGCCCGTTGGTCTCCCATCATATTCTTTTTCTTATGTTAATTGAGAGCTGATTTGATGAGATAACCACCTGTCAGTGACCACGCTAATCCCTCTAATCCCTCCTGGCCAACCTAGTACAGATGGGCTTTAAGAGATAATTTACTCTAATATGAACATTAGTTGGGGAGCATCTTCCTCTCCGAAACTATTGAAATATCTACATAAACACATTTCCTTCAACCTTTTCACCCCTTCTATTGAAAAGATATTTATAGAACCTTTTAAAAAAATATCTAATTTTTGCAGGCGCTCCGGTGCTGCCTCTCTGCTGGAAACGTCTTTTGTCGATTAAGTCCCCACCCCCCCCCCCCATTTATTAAGTTTCAGGATCCGCCAATGAGATAACGATTGATGAGTTTGTAAGTGTGGCGTATGATTATGTCAATTATGTTGTCAATCATAAAGAAGTAGTTTCGGTGCTCCTTTAGAATTAGATAAAAACGAGGAAGTGTGTAGGTCCATGAATTATGGTGCTAAGGACTATTCTTTCGACAGGATAACTGTTATAAATTAGGTACCTCAATATTCAGATCGTTTGTTAATCCTATTATTTTAGTGTGGTCATCGAAGTCGGGTCCATGATTGTGTGATGGGGGGCAGCGCAACTTATTTGAGAATCCACGATATCGGGGGTAACATAGCATACGGAACATTTGACAATATTTCTTAAAGAGGGGGCTTCCCCCTTTGCAAAAAGTTCATGATAAATTATGTTATGTTAATTTCCTCAAACTCTAAAATACACATTCAAAATAGCAGCCATAAAGCTGAAATAAATTGAATTTACAAAAGGTTTTATCAAAAAGTCCGAATTGATACAATACGTAAAGAATGAATTCGAGAAGATACAGTCAATTACAAAATATTAGAATTAAAATTGCACAATAACAACAAGAGATAGACTAGACAACGATAAATACATACAAGAACAAAAAGAAGTAGAAGTAGATGGAGATATGGATATCATTTTTGTACAGAACAATTGAACATAAGTCTAAATTCGAATTACAATAAAATATACAAATTTCAGAGCTGCCATTCGATAATCTTTAAAACCTAAAAGCAAACATGTAATTTAGAAAATATGAGATTGGAATATCTTTGTGAGTGTTTACGATTCTTTAGTAGAAAACTACATTATTTAAGCAATAACGACCAACACTTGATCATGGTATACTATATCGTAATAATTATAATTATGATAGTTATAGTATTTGAAGTAGTAGTAGAAGTAGTAGTAGCAATAGTAGTAGTAGCAAAAGTATTAGTAGTATAACTACATCAATGATAACAACATGTATAACAGTACAGTCCATATATAGCGTATTATATGATATACATAATCGTTAATGTTAGACCTACTTCAATCTTCACATGTATTAGTCAAATTTCGTAGTAGATTTCATCGTACCTGTCATGGCTACCTGAGGAGAGAGCCATGTCTTTGTTGTTTAATCTGGACAAACGAGCAGAAGAATATTTCTTGGGCATGATTGAGGGAGGCCTAGGTAACGGTACTTCAGGCACCAGGTATCCATCCTTAGTTATTCGGCTAGTCATGAACTTTCGTTGGAAATGGCTTGGGTTTTCGACTGGGTAGATGTAGTCATGGTCCAGTAGATCAGGGTTTATGTAATCACCATCCGATGTGTCTTCTCTTGCTCGTTTTATGGATGATGCAATGGAGGTACCGTCGTAGTGTGCCTCTGCATAGAAGTCTTCTGCAGCTGAACTGTCACGGGTCTTCCTTCTGATGTCTTTGAGCGCTGCTGAACTCCCTTGTGACTTCATTGTGATGTCTTTGAGCGATGCTGAACTCTCCTGTGACTTCATTGTGATGTTCTTGAGTGCTGCTGAACTCTCTTGTGACTTCACTGTGATGTTCTTGAGTGCTGCCGAACTCTCTTGTGACTTCACTGTGATGTCTTTGAGCGCTGCTGAACTCCCTCGTTGCTTTCCTGTGATGTCTTTGAGAGCGGATGGCATCGAAACTCTTGGTGTAATTGAAGGCTTGGTCGACTGTTGACTATTTCTTAATGGACTGACTATCTGGCTTTTGCGACTGTACCTTCCCTCCTGACGGCTCACCGGGGAATTCTTTGTCTCGAGAGAGGGTCTTTCTTTGGCATTGACCTCCTCAACTGTTATGGATTCTGTGTTCTGTGTCTTATGCAGCCATCGGTGAAGGAGTATGACTGCAGTGACCACAACCGCACAGAAGAATATCGTGACGAAAATGGAAATTAAGATACTCGGAAGCATTCGTCTGCCGTCTGGTAGAGATATCATGCAAGGAAAAGAGCCAGATACAGACAAACAGGGAGATGACGAGGAAGAGATGGGAAAGCAAGTGATGAGGATAAGAAGGAGGAGGAGGATGAAAATGAAAAAAAGCAAAAGTTTTAATTAATTGGCGGACTACTTAATATACCTATTATTAATGCAGAGCAAGGATTTCATGAAAAGATGTTCATGCTCATATCAAAACGTTGCGATTCCATATGGAAAATCAACGCAGAAATGGGGGTTCTTCAGTATCTGTCAATAATGAAAATGAAAGTAAGACATCAAGCGCCTTACCTAATGACCATGTACACTTTTGTAAAGTCATCAAAAGCTTTTTGTTGAATTAAAGGGAAATCCAACCCAAATACACAACTACTCCAAAAGAAAGCGGCAGAAAAATCAGAGAAGCAAACTGATGAAAGTTTCAATTAAATCTGACTAAATATAAGAAATGTATGAATTTTTGAAAGTTGAAATCACTGTACGTATGGGCAATTCCAATTGGCTGAAGCCGTAATGTCAATGTGATGTAATGCTGGACTACTTTCCCCTCTGTTCCAACATAATATAAAGTGACTAAAATCTAAATTTTTCAAAAAATCATTGCTCAGGAGGGTCTATTCCTTTTAGAAGACCTATAATAATATGCTTTAGTACATTTTAGTAGTGCCCTAAGGGAGAAGGAACTTGCGAGAAAAACAGAAATCAATTATATTTGTGTACACGGCAAATAGGTGAGTTATCCACGTCCTACGTCACGATCCACTGACCAAACTACCAATTTGAGATTCGCATAGACTTAGTGATCTCATATTTCAAACATTAATAACTTCCTTAGTGTTGGTCTGATTCATTTCAAACTTTTGCCATTTTGTTTCTGTTATTTTTCTGCTTTCATATAAATCAACTTATAACAAGGATTGGATTGCCCTTTAAGACATTTTAAAGACTTGATAAGCACAAGATAGGCACAATTCTTAATTATTCTAGAGGGTTTAACTCGTAAGATTGAACAATGAGAGTTGAAAAATAATTCAGATCCGTTGTAACGACCAATGCTTTTCTCTGTCTTTGTCACTCCCCTGACGTCACAGTTTAGATTCAAGTTGATTAATAACTAGTATTCATCTAGGCCTATCTAACATGTCTAACGAATGACCACTATGGCAACATTGTAATTAGTTTTTGTTTGACAGCAGTTTGTGCAGCTTGTAATTAATATATTTGTTGCTAATGCTCTTCGTGTATAATGATCTTCTTTTTGGTCAATCCCATCTCTTGTAATTTGTAATGTTTATATTTTTGTAATCGCTTTGTATCTGCTTCATGAAAAGGCGCTATAAAAATTGTATTATCATTATTAGTATTATTATTAGTATTATTATTATCAATTACTGTATACTGCCTGTAAAATTAGTTTAAATCCTTGAACTTCGTAAACTATTATTTACGTGTAATACTACTTTTCACGATCGCTCTGTCTAAGATACATATTGGTATGTAATACTTGCCATCTGATTCATCCGGCGGAGTTTGAATAGAGCTATATTCCTCATAAACCTCATAACAAGTGATGTTTATGGTGTTCATTGCTCTCACTAAAAATAGAAAAGTAATTTGAGAAGAAAAGAAAGATTGTATCACATATATAAAGTCATGGTAAATGATGGAAAACCAAATTAAAAGTAAATACTGGTGCAAAACCATGTGGTCTGTGGAAAAAGAAAGATGAAAAAAAAGAAGAAAAAAAAAAGATTGGTTAGATACATTATAACAAAAAGTGGTGAAATACTTATTAACTACTCTAGATTTAAGAGAAGTAAATCAATTTTGGAGAACTTTTTAAAGAATATCATCATCATTTGACCGGAGCAGCCGAAATGGAGTTCAGTCTTTGATGCCACTCGCTCTTTTCAATACATTAATCGGAATGTCTTTAAACATAAAGATTACAGGCAGTTATATCAATCAAATTCTGGGGACGTCGGCACATTTTGGAGCAAGATAGTCTCTATCTGACGAAACTTAACTATTAACTTAGAGCTAAAGACAACTTGGTCTCTAACTCTGTCTTAGCAATATATTCGTATTCTGTATGGAAATCCAATAAAAAAAGACACCACAAGAATTTCACAGTTCCATTACCCGACAACAATACTAAATTCATGTTCATTATTATTTATTACTATGAATACATAGTCCTCTTAAAGGTACTATGTCCCATTTGCAGGCCAAACAAAAAATTAAAGATTAAATTCCAACGGCATTTGAAAGATAATACTAATTTAGAACTTCCCTAAAAAAAAGGGGGGGCTGAAAGTTTTCGAATCGACTTAAGTGCTACCAAGACGGCAGTAAGTAATAGTGAAAATGAAATTGAGATTTCCGCTTCTGCTACGTACCCTTAGTCTCCCTGTTAAACATTTTTTGGTGAGAGACTAACATCTTATAAAGTATAAACTCTTCAAGATACGGTATGTGACGTTTGATAGAAAACCAACTTCGTCACTTTGTGACATGTATCCCGAAAAAGAATTTTGCAATTGTTTTCAGTTTTCCAAGAAAAATTGGATATTTTACGTGCTACATAAAGCGTTACAAATAGTGGGTGACGAGATCCATTAAAACACTTTTGTGGAACTTTTGTGGAGTTTGTCTTGACTTTTCTGCAATCGACCATTCCATAAAATCATTCTATGAAATGCACTATAAACTTTGATATATCCAGGGGCCGATAAAATATATCGTGATTGTAAGGTGAAAGAATCATAAGCACCAATCTATACGCTCACAAAAATGACAACCAAAAGCTCGATGTATGTGCGCAAGCATTATTTTGTATTGTATGTCTATAGGTGCACACAATCGGATGGTTTTCGGTCTCGCGGGTCTTCGGTCAACTGGGCCTTCGCCAATAAATAGATGAATAAGTAATTGACGTCTTACCCCTATACACAGAGGCTGCAACATAACCACCACAGAATCTTGTTAAATCCTGACATGGCGTGGCGCAGTTCATGTCACCCAGAGGTTTCGCTAGACACGTTTGTTGACAGGAGCAAGAACATTTCTTCCCCTGGGACAGTGATGCGACCGGAAATCCAAGATATTTACATGATGCAGTACACGAGTCTGGTGTGACAGATTCTGATGCTGATAAGTTGTAGTCAAAGTTTAAACACCCATGAGCATAACAGCCGATGTAATCGCCATCTGTTATAAGATTTGTGAAATGAAAATGTGATAGTCATCATAAATCAGTGGCGAAGCGTGCGGACAGACAACGAGAGGGGGGGGGGGCACCCGCCATATTAAGTCTTCTGTCTTACTTGATCGATGAAATGTGCATTAATTAGGCCATGATTAATACGGGGAGAATGTAATATAATCATTTGTATGGAGGCGCGATAGCTCAGTTAATTGGTAGCTGAGTAGTTGTCTCGTAATCCGGTGACCCGGGTTCGTAACCAAGGCGATACGCTAGTGCCCTTTGGTAAGGATTTAATCCTCATTACCAGGTTCCTCGGAGAGGACCTAAAGCCATCGGCCGTCTGGTTGCTTACTAAGAAGCATTAATGCTTTCTTAGCAGCCAGGTTAAATAATCACCGCCACATTACATTTGATATTCACGTTCCCGCCCCCTCTCCATTTCTCCCTCATTTTCCTTTTTCTTTTCTTCTCGCAATTCCACTTGGGCAACGTGCCCCTTCGTGTCCCCTATATGTACACTATTGTCTAAATTATATATACCCCTTCTCTATATTGGCCTTTCTCCGTCGATTAACACATCAGGGCGTACCAGTTTTAAAAAAATGATTGAACATCTCACCAAAATATTTTATTCAGATTCTCTCCCAGTTAGAAATCAATCTTCAAATATGTACGTACCTTTTGCAAGCATTCCTGTTGCATGTTCATTGCCAGATACACCCAAGGTCGGCATATTGAAAAGAACGCAGATGATGATAAAATCAAACATCTTTAGCGGTTTAGAGTAGAATCTGATTCCGAAGTACAAGGAGCAAAAGTGAAGAGATTCTCTTTAGATTACGGATGATATTATTGCGACTAATTTTGATAGGCAATGATGGATCGAGTTACTGTGTGTGCAGTATACAGACATGTATCAAGACATACAGGCCTAATACATATATTCAGGCGATTTTAAAAGGTTGTTTAGTATCTAGTAACACTTTTAGTTGTATATGACTGCAATGTCTGTGATTAATTATCATCATTATCCCAAAATTCCCTTTCATCCAAGATGTTTCACTTTCGAAGTATGTACCATTTGATCATCTTGATGACTACTTGTTAACGATGTGAAATCAATTACCGAGTTTTGTAATGGCTTAAAGGCAGTTTATACAGTTGTAATAGCATAATCTAGAAATGTAGAAACATTTTACAGACAGGGCTCTTAGGTTTTTTAATCAATTACTCCCTTTTCTATATCTATCTACTTATCTATCTCTCTATCAATACATAATTATGTATTAAGGAAATAACCTAATCAACAGCTTGGCAACTCTCTCGGAGATAAATACGATGCGAAAGTAAATGAGAGAACAATGGTCATGTCAAATCAAAGCTCACCATGACTGTATTCCCTTTTTGGAAAACTTTGATTAATAAACCATAATAAACCCTCTTGGCATCGTCGTTATAACGGCTATACCTCCCAGAAGAGTTGATATTAAGAATGAACGATATACAGTGTGTATACAAAAAGAGTACCCAATTTTTGGTAGCTTCTAATTAAAAAGTTTTTTTTTAACTTTCAGGTTCAGGGGTTTTAGGCATTTAATTACGGTCAGATGAGCATATTTTGATACCTTATTTGTGACACGTGCAGGTCACAAACCTCAGTGACCTTGAATTATATTTCATGATAAAGGTTAACTAATACCCTATCTATTAATACAATATTCATAATTGTGCTGCACCTGATGTCTGAGCAGCAAGCTTTTCAAAAGGTATTGTCGAAATCCCATTGTACCAAGTTTGGGCTGAAATGTACATGATGTTTTCCATTTTCTTTGTACTGAACAAAAAACAGGATTCATTGCTTCAGTAGATTTTAAGAAAGCGTTTGATTCTTTAGACCATGATTACATGTCTCAATGTTTACTTTCTTTTGGTTTTGGAGCATCTTTTATTAAATGGGTAAAAGCTTTGTATACAAATGTAGAAGGTTGCGTTTTAAATAATGGAAAATCTACAGGATATTTTCCGATTACAAGAGGAGTAAGACAGGGAGACCCCCTCTCTCCCTATATGTTTATAATTTGTTTAGAAACACTTGCATTACGCATAAGAAATTCAGTAGATATAAGAGGAGTAGTCGTAGGTACGAGTGAATTAAAGCTATCTATGTATGCAGACGATTTTTGCTCTTTTTGTTCAGATGTAAAATCGCTTAACTCATTATTTGATATTATCCAACAATTTGAGAAATGTTCCAGTTTAACTATAAACCTAAGTAAGACAGAAATACTGAAAGTTGGATATGTACCAGACGCTGGTTTCCGACACAGCCTGAATTTTGTTAATATTATTAATGTACTTGGTACTTATGTAGGTATCGGATCATATTCCGCGCAGGTTAAAAAAGCAGAAGAAATATTATCATCATTACAAGTCACTTTAAATATGTGGAAAATGAGAAACTTAACTTTGTTCGGAAAAATTCAAATTATCAAATCCTTTGGAATATCAAAATTTATGTACTTGTTTTCATCTTTATTATTACCAGACTGGTTCCTAAAGAAGATGGAGAGTATGTTTTTCAAATTTATTTGGAATGGATCTGATAAAATTCGAAGGAATGTAATGATCCAAGATTTGTCAAAGGGAGGAATTAAGATGGTAGATGTTCAGTCATCTGCCAGCGCACAGCAATTATATTGGATTCAAAGAATAAAAGATGCCGATAAACAAGGATGGTTTCAAATTCTTAAATATTATCTTAAACAGAACGGTGGTTTGTTCCTGTTTAATTGTAACTATAGTCATAAAATGTTACACAAAAACATTCCTAAGTTTTATCGAGCTATTTTAGAAAGATGGAATTCTCTCAATGTGAGAAACAGAGAAGATAGTACGAAATTCCAGATTATTTGGAACAATAGACAATTACAAGTCAATTCAGATATGATTTTCTTTCGAAAACTTTACATTAAAAGAATGGTGTTTTTTAGTGACATCCTCACAGAACGGGGCAATTTAAAGCAACAAGGTGACATGAAAAGGTTATTTGAACTAGATGCAAATGATTACTTTAGGATACAGGGAGTGTACTCTTCGTTATCAAAGATAAATATTCCTAAAATAGTTTATACAAATCCATTTAAAAATGATATTACTTCCAATATTATTTTACCCCCCGAGTTGATATGCTTGAACAGAATAAAAAGCAAACAATTTTATGATCTGTTGATCGCAGAGAAATATGAATGCCCAGTCAGTACGTTTAGACTAAAGAATAGATATGATGTTTCAGATACAGAATTGTTATTGGCTCGTTCAGGTATCATTTCAACTACAATTGATGTAATTTACAGAGAATTTCAGTTTAAGGTATTAAATAATATTCTGAATTTGAATTATAAACTGTATAAAATGAAAGTCATTAGTTCCCCATTATGTTCTTTTTGTGACATAGAAAACGAAACGATTGAACATTTTTTTTGGAAATGTACAATAGTACAAGATTTTTGGAATCAGCTCGGAAAAGAGCTGACTATGTTTGATTTCTCGATTTTAACCGAAAAAACGGTAATTCTTGGTATATTGTCGAAGAATTATATTCTTTTTAACCATATATTAATAATTGCAAAGAAAACAATTTACTTAAATAGATGCAAATTAGTTAAACCAACTTTTTCTAACTTCATGTCCTTATTGATTAAATCGTATAAAATGGAGAAATACATTGCTATACGCAATGACAAAGAAGCTGCCCATGACAGCAGGTGGCAGGGCATGGCCCAATGGATATCTGCTGTCAGATAAGAAAGATTTTTTGTTGTTGTTGATAGGTTAATATGCTGTAACGTTCAATGTGTTGTGTAATCAAATGTTCATTTTCACTGGTGTGTGAATATTTTGTCAAATCAATGTGCTGTGAAGTGACCAAAAAATAAAAAAGACAATTTCAATACAAAAAAAAAAGTTTGGGCTGAAACAATAAATGTGGGCCAAAAACCATTATGTGTGTTTTATATCATTCCAAAGTTTAAAAAATGCTCACTTATTTATATTGACTATTAGGCACTTGAAAATAAAAGGTAATTTCAACTCAAACTCAAAGAAATGCATATCAAAAGTAAAGTGTATGATACTCTCTTTGTTATGATGATTGCAATCTTGACTTCATTCGCATCCCTTGTTAATTAAATGGATAACGATTATTTGGAATGTTATCTTTTTAATGAAAGTCTACTGTCAATTTCTTTGATTGTTATCACATTAATTATGTGTTCCTTCTTGCATTTGAGTTGAGTAACCTTTGAGTTTTCATTCGATATTCGAGATAAACACCCTTTTGATCTTTGCGCGTGTGAAATGGCGCAGCAGACAACTGAGTGAGCAGAGAGTACTTAGAAATCATGAGACAAGAAGTTAGAAGGCTGTTCAAAATAATTAAAGGTTAACCATTATACACTGAATTATTTTATACAATGAAGCACTGAAGCATGAGGTATAATTTAGCTTTTGAAAGGATTTAAGACCAAAGAAGCACATGCACGTGGCCTGATGACCAATATTCGTTTCATCAGCCCAAACTTGGTATAAATGGCGATTTTGACAACACTTTTTAAAGACCCTGGTGTTCAGTCACCCGTGGCAGAAATATTATGACTAGGGTATCATTGGACAGGAAACAATTTACTCTTAATCTTGAAATAGATTTGAAAGTCATATTGGTTATGACTTTTTAATTAGGAGCTACCTTAGTTGAGTACACTTTTTCTGATACGCACTGTATATTCATTTATTTTAAATGTGGGCACAGAATGATTCATGGTATAAGGTTGATCAGAAACATAATATTAGATACGTAAAAATACAAGACATTATAGGTGCAAACATTAAGCATGCGGTGAATCAAACTAATGCAAATGTTCTCTCTCTCTTATTCTAACCCCACTCCCGACTCTCTTCCTCTCCCCTCTCTGTCTCTCTCTCTCTCTCTCTCGCTTTTTCTTTCTCTCTCTTACTCATTATATATATATATTTAAACAATTGCGGCCAAAGACCAGTCGTTCTGATCATGGACCTATTACGGATGGACATTCATCGTTTTCTTAACGAATTCATTGTGATTGTCTCCGTCAATGTCGTCTCAGTAACATTCCCTACATGTTTCTTCACTTTGATCTCATGATGGTCACCGCCAAAAAGCCGGGACAGAATCAAGTTAGTGATTTTACACATGTTAATCTACATGCGCAGAAGATAATAACTCGCCTAAATCATGGAAAATAGATGCGCAGTTCTGGCTTATAATCGGAAAATGTTGTTCCGTGTACTGTACATGTATTTTATTTTTGAAAAACTTGTTGATATTACCAGATAGAGGTTATTTTTGGATTTTGGGGTTGTGATTTAAAATCCCGTTTCCCCCTATTTCCTCATAATATTCCAGTGTTACAACGCTAAGGGCTGATACAGATCATGACCTTCTAATTGTTTTATAAGGTCATAGGTGTGTGCGAAAGTTTGCGAATCAGTAATAATACATTTCATATCACCAAAATCGTCTGCTTTTCAACTTTGCTGCTCCCCATTGGGGATGCTTTTATTTAAGACACACTCTTACAGAGCACACCATCCAAACAAAACCCAAGAGAGGGAAACTGCTCCTTTGTCAATGACCGAAAATGCTTACGCAGTCGTTATTGTTAAAACAGCTGAATGTTCTCATTAAGATCATAGATGCACATAATCAGAAGGCGGCGACTTTCATTGGATCAAAGAAAGAATCACGTTGAATGTCCATCCGTAATAGGTCCATGTTCTGATCAGGGAGGTGAAAGAAAGGAGTCGAAACTCTTGTAATTTATTCAAACGCATTCGTGAGTTCCAAAGCGTAACAATGGGATGTGTAACATTCCACTTGGCTTTGAAGTTCCATGCTCCGAACCGCGCTTCCACTGCGGGGACTTTCGGAAGCCAGGCACCAGTTTTACATTTATTACAAAATATTAAATTACCGGCAAAATTGCAGTGTAAATCAAAAAACTTATATGGGGATTTTATTGGGAATAGTGCATCAAACAAATTTTCAAATTTAGAACTCCGTCCTTCCTATAATTTGTGTGCCAGAGTTGGTAAAAGAAAAATTACATCCTGACAAAAACTCAATATTTTAGGATGATGCGCTAATTTGTGCATGCTTTAATGTCCCGTTATTTGATCCATGATTTACAATCTTCAACAACATTAAGTTTGCTAATGCGTGTTTTCGCGTGTTTTTTGTATTTTTCAAGTTAAAAAAGGATGAAATTACACAAGTTTGTGTTCGCTTGTTTTCTAATCTTTACACATTCAACAATGGATGAGAAATCATTGGAAGGGACAGCGAACAGTTGCTGTGATACCATTTTCTGATGTAGGAATTCTAAATCCTGAAATTTCATGCGCTCTATTATCTCACCACCTGGTCAACTGTTGCAGGTTAGCGCATAACTTTTCGGCGGCTTGGAGCATGGGGTCAAAGGAGAGCGGCTTGATTCCAGTCCTTCTCTATCAGGTCCCTGTTCTGATGAAGCGTCCAGGAGGGGACGTGATGAATGCCGAATAACCAAACAAAGTAAGTCCAGTTGAATTGTTTATAAGATTTGCTTGTAATAATCTTTTGCATGGGTGATTGTGAACAATCCTAGACTTATCTAAACAATGTTATCATGTAATTTTTGAAGCAAGAATAATTATTAACAAAGTCCCGAACCCACTGTCGTCTGTTTCAGAGTAGGTTCCATGAACACCGAACAGAGTCAGATATCTGCACTGTACATGTAGCCATTGTATTATAAAAATTGAATCTCTTTTACATTTAAAAGATCTGATTATTCATAAAGTTTTACTACATTAATTTAGCTTGAAGGTGTGAGCTATTCAGTTAACATGATTATTAATCCAAAATGGCTACTTTTTAATTTTACTGCTTTAAATGTCTTCCTTCGACTGCGCAAACGATTTAGTCCCATTTGCAGGCCAAAAACGTCATTTGAAAGATAATACTAATTTAGAAACGATAGGGTTTGAAAATTTCTTGTTGTGGGAAAATAACGACCGTTAATTATCGAATCGACTTTAGGAATTGCAATTCATTTAGTAAATTGTCTGATTTTCAGATCCTTGTACCGTTCTTTGCTGCGCAAATATTCAATCAATTTAATTTTGGCCATTACAAGAAGTGGGTTATTGATGTAGACAAATGCTCATGTACCCTTTACAGCTCATTTCATGTATGCTATTTACCAAAGAAAAAATGAAGACAGCCAGTCATCCATAGTGTTTGACAGTGAAGTCTAGAAAGTTTACGGGTTTCCTTGCATAATTTGAATACTAGGACACTGCTAACGTTTAAATTTCACAGATAGGACATGCGTGACATATTCATAACTCCTGCAAAGTTCTACAGAGTTTGATGTTGGCTGCAAACGGGACATACAGGTGTATAGTATGTTTAAAGGCACGTGAGTAACTATCAATTCTATCATTCATCTTGATGATATATGTTTTATGCCAAAATAAGAAAAAAAGCAAGAATAACGTATTATGTGTCGTCACCAAGTAAGACATTTTGTTTTGTGACTTTTACTTTGTAAACTCCATGCAATGTAGCCATTTTGTCTGCCATGTGGATTTTTGTAAATACTTACGATTTCAATTCAATTCAATATATCGACAAAAGGAAAAGAATTTAAAAACTTCAGACTGGGTTCCACAGTGCGAATGAACTGCAGTCTATCGCAATAGTTGAAAGGTGAAGGAAATTCAAACACGATAGAACGCGATCCTAAGGAAACCATGAATTGAAGATTTGAGAGTGGGTGAGTTTGTTGCCCATTATTTCGTCCATACACTACGCTTTCACAGCGTTCACATTATAAAATACCTCTCCGTTTTCTGGAGCAAAAGAAAACAACCAACTCCTTGGATCCGTCGTGTTAGACATGTGCCCATTGTGTAAAATAAATGATTTAACAGTTCAATGCTAATGTCTCTTTTCCACTTCCCAGTGGAATTCCAGATTTAATCCACGACCCTTATAAACAATACAACTATCACATCATACAAATAAACAGTTAGAATGCAAAGAAATATCTTTTACCTATGACATTTGACCTCTTAGTCATGATTCACATAGCTATTAATCGAATCATCAGTGATACAAATTGGTCGTTTCTTTGCAGCATATTTGATACGACAAACACAATCATGACAACTTGAATTATTATATCCCGTTCTGTACATGGTTTGATGGATGGCAATGCACATTTGCAGATATACTTGTTCACCTTAAATATATAAAACAGATAAATATCTAATTCTTTTACGTAAAAGGCTTTCGACCTAATGATGACATTAGGGAATTTTAGATTTGCCGAACGACAACGTGGATTGCTACGATCGACGTCCTTTTAATGCACTGCCTTGAATGGACGTCACACGTAATAGTCCACGCAAATCTAAAAGTCCCTATTGACAATAATGTGCAGCAGATTTATTTCACAGGACGTGAAAAGATCTTTCTTTTCCCCCCAAGATCTTTGCAAATATATTTCAACGTCAATTACAATTAATGTTCAACAAATTTTGGCTCATCTTGTACGCTTTGTTTACATGTGCCTTTTGTGCGGCAAGATTAGAGAAACAGTTTCCATTATCTTATATATCCAACAGACCAATACTCCAGAGCATGTCATTTTATTGGCGTTTCTTTTATCATGTATAGTCTATATAAAGATCTACCCTCTCATGTTTCAATTAAAATTCATAATCGGCTACACCATTTCCCATTGCTCCAATCATGCCAATTCAGAGATTATTCTCGATAAGTATAGCAATTCGTCAATCATACTACAGAGAAGCTCCCACTAAAACGGTGAAAGAAGCTCCTTGCAGCATTTACCAACGCCTAAATCTATCAAGTATACGTCTAGCTGTTCGGCCTACTCCTATAGCAACAATCATGAGAATGGTGCTGGAACACTTCTAAACACAAACCAAACTTATCTAAACGTTACGGCTGTCAAGTACCACCAAGCGAAAACGACAGACCAGGGGGCGTTTCATGAAACAATTAGTCAGTGGTTTTCACCGACTAATATCATGTTCACCGACAATTCTTTAGTCACCGACTATTTTCCAGGCCTGTGATTGGTCAAATTTAGTCAGTGCTGACTAAATTGTCGGTGAACATTATATTAGTCGGTGAAAACCACCGACTAATTGTTTCATGAAACGTCCCCCCGCCCCCTTAGTACTTTGTATACTAAATTACTGCTTTGTTTTAGCAATCATTCTGAATATAATTTTCATTTTTCTTTGCCATCAACGCTCCTTTAGTAATAATTTGTATTCATCAACAACAACAACAACACAAACAATTGGAGAGCCGGTGTAAGACAGTGTTATCTGTGTAATACTACATTTGCTTCTAAATAATATGCTTATTTGAAATTCAAAATTACTTGACTCAACGGATGCATATTCTCTTATTCTATCGAAACTCTTCAAAGAAACCATTTCTTTTCTCAAGCAACCCTTCATAATTATGTTTAAAGGCTTACTCCCAATCGGCCATTGATACAAATTCTTTGTGCATCAACTTCATCGGCATTTACAATGTTTACCTATACGTTGAATCAGCAGTCAGGGAACTTTACTTGATTGAATAAAGCATCATATCAAAGACAGCTTGCTGGTCTATTGCTGGAACTTTCTTAGATTAGTAATTAAATTGATAATCTCACAGGAACTCATTTGATAACCCATTCTTAATGAAATGAACATTCATGCATAATTTTGGTAAATGCTGACATGGCGATAAATTTCAAGGAACTCGTTTTCATGGTTTAGTGCTTAATTGAACTAATATGATAATTACTGTATCATTGTATCAATCATTGTAGTTATCTCGAAATGACATCTGATTATATACATAAAATGGGTCATTCATAAATTGTGGTACGATGAGTGTTATAGATTTTCGCTACTATAAGAATCTTTTATATTAATTTTGTCATCATAATTATTTTTTCCTTGACAAGTGGGGGCATATTTGTCCTAGCCATCCCTCGGGGATAATGAATGATTTGATAGTGATTATTTCAGATCTCTATAATGGATCATGAAATGATTACTCACGTCTGTAAACTGGAATTTTATTCAAAAATCGTATTCGTTTCCGTCATATTTACAGTCCCTTTCCTAGTTGGTCTGTCTTCGTATACGCGGAGAATAGTACATGTTGGCGGGGGGTTTATGGTGACGGTAACTCCGGGACAAGATACCCATCCTTACTGATTCGGCTCGTGTTTGGACTGCTTTGGGGGTTTAGGGTGACGGTGTCTCCGGGACAAGATACCCATCCTTACTGATTCGGCTCGTGATTGGACTGCTTTGGGGGTTTAGGGTGACGGTCACTCCGGGACAAGATACCCGTCCTTACTGATTCGGCTCGTGTTTGGACTGCTTTGGGGGTTTAGGGTGACGGTAACTCAGGGACAAGATACCCATCCTTACTGATTCGGCTCGTGATTGGACTGCTTTGGAGGTGACTTAGAACTTTCTTAGAGGAGATAAATGTGTGATGATCTTGGTCAGGGATCAGATAGTCTTCGGATGCGTCAGGTCTTGTACGGTTTATCCTGGATGCAACAGACGTCTGGCCGTAATGAGCCTCGGAATAGAAGTCTTCTGGAGCTGATCTCTCTGGCGTTTCACCTGTGGAATAAGTGATCGCTGCATGCTCTTGTTTGGGAGGTCTTAGTGGAGCCTTCGGCGTTTTACGTGGTCTAGGTGTTCCTTGGTTTAAACTTGATGCAACAAGAGTTTGGTCATAATGAGCCTCGGAATAGAGGTTTTCTGGAGCTGATCTCTCTGGTGTTTCACCTGTGGCATAAGTGATTGCTGCATGCTCTCCTTTGGGAGGTCTTGATGGCACCTTTGGCGTTTTGCGTGGTCTTGGTGTTCCTTGGTTTAAACTTGATACAACCGGAGTTTGGTCATAATGAGCCTCGTTGTATAATTCTTCTGCAGCCTCAGCACATGAACTCTCCTGCGTTTCATTGATCGCATGCTCTCCACTGGCAGGTTTTGGCAGAATTAGTGGAGTCTTCGACGCGTGAGGACTAAGAACTTGTGTGACTCGTTGATCCTGATGAAGAATCTCCTGGTTGCGGTGCGTCTTTATACGAACATTATACATGTGAACGTCGATAGGCAAAGGAACTTCGGAAACAAGGCAACCATCTTTTACTTCTCCCTTCTTGAGTTCGGTATCGTCAATATGATCAGAGGTGTCATTGTCGAATGACTCATCCAAATGACTACTCAATGTGGCTTCATTTTGATTATGGCCAAATAAATCACTGGTTGCATCAAATCTATCATTGTTCACATTGGAGGAAATGCATGTTTCGGGATAGTGAGGCTCTGGATCAAAGACTTCTCTTGAACTTGTGGGGTAGTCATTTGCAGGAGGTTCTGCCAGATTCAGAGGGTTGCCAACAACGTCATATTGTTCACAGTCCACAATGCCTCCATCAATATCCTGAGGAAGAGCCTCTGTGATGCCTGAACTATGTATTACAGCGCAATAATTCATGGCAGAAAAGCGAGGGGAAAACAAAGGTGTCAACTTTCCCCCAATCTCACTTCCTGAATTCATACTGGATTTCAGGTGAGTATCTTTATTCTGGAAGCCTACGTAGTCATACTCATCGTCCGTCAATTGACTTTCTAAATCTAACAGATTGCTTCCAGTGCCTATCATTTGATCAGGGTATTGGTAATCAGTTTCTGGTTCATGTATTATTTGGTTCGAACTCTGTGCAGTCCATGGTGCAATAGAGTTGTTGCTACAGCGAGTCTCTACACGTATGTCCGTTGTCTGGACGCTAGGTGGCGCCTTGCATACCTGTCTGGATGGTGTCTGTGTCGGAAGCCGTGGTTCAGAGGAGATTGGTATTGACTGTAGAGCATGCCTTGAGGCTGTGCCACGTTGAATGTTGCAGCAATAACTCTTCCTCTGAAAACTCATCCAATACCGTACCATCAAACTAGAATGGCTACTTCTGCTTCGTATACACTTGGGGATAGGTGATCTGATCACTTTATTTCGCAGAAGAATAATGAATATGACAACGAAGATCACTATGATAATGAGAATCGTTATGGTTATGGAGATGGCTTTAGTGCTCTTCCTTCCACTCCCATCTGTAAGAGAAAGAAAGGGAAAGGAGAAGTTAAAAAAAACATAAATAGACGACATTGTATTATTTATATTCGTTGCCTTTAACTTTATTTCATAAGCATCACCTTAAAAGAGCAGCCCTGTAGTATGTTCCATAAAGCATTGTGGATTATTGTTACTAACATTATTATTATTAGTAGTAATAGTAGTAATAGTAGTAGTAGTAGTAACAGTAGTAGTGGTGGTAGTAGTAGTAGTAGTAGTAGTAGTAGTAGTAGTAGTAGTGATAATAGTAGTATAGTAGTAGCAGTAGTAGTAGTAGCGTGATCATTGGTATTACACTTAAAGAGTCGAAAGGAGAAGATAGAACAAGATGAGATTAGAAAAAGCAATTTTTGGATGATCAAGCGAGAAGGAAAACTAAATATGAGTTTGAATTTACATAAGATAAACTGTTGACGGTCACAAATTATGAATAAATATTACTTAACTATCATAAATTGTTATTAGAGTCAATGGTTATTCGAAATGGATAATGTGGACATTTAAATGACAAAGCGACTTTAAACATTTTATTTGGGGCGGGGCGGGGGAGAAACAGTTTACAATGCATGTAATTTATTCATTTTTCTCCATTATTTAGGCAAATTTAAGGACGAAAATAAATATAGAGCAAACCCGTCATAAAAGAATTAAAAACCTATTCGGCTACGAACCACGTTCGACTCTTTGCAAGTTTGTAAATACTTCCAGAACAAATCTATCAAACAGATATAAAATGGTTGATTTCATTATAAATAGATTTACTAATGTACAAACTCCGACACCAGTGGTCAATCTTTGATTTATTTTATTTATGCCATGATATGATGAAAAATAATCAATTTCTTTTCAAAATTCAATTCATTGAAATTCAATATCCGCGCTATCATTTTCCCGTGGCTTTGTAAACCATTGGTAACTAGAGAGTTATCAAACATTTTAAGAGACACATATATGATCAAATGACAAATGATAGTTGTCGCTACTTACCACTTACATTCTCTTGTTCGGAACAAGTAACAATTGATTTGTTAACAGTCTTTACTGTAAAGGAAAGGTGAATGCGGAATATAATTTTAATAATAATAATATTGATGATAATAATTATATAATATTGGATGGCTTTGAGTGTGATACAAGAATAAGTTGTCATAACGAGAGCAATATATATATATATAGCATCACACGAAAAGAAAGCCATACAATATTAGTATTATACATGTATATCAAGCTGACTAGCGAAATAACAATATTGTATCGACAATTTAAGTTCCCGGATGACAGAGCAATACAAAAACAATATTGATCTATCATCCGGCTATTGCGCTAAAGATATTAAATACACTGATTGATTGTACCACTTGGAAGCCTAATAGAGATAAATATAATTGATATTGATTTATAGCGCACATACTGCACTACGCAAGGTGTTTAAGACGTTCCTTTATTACCCCAGAAATATACTTTTAGTTTCAATTTTATTCAATAACTTCCATACTGTAAGGGAGGGGCGCTATTTATTCATGATGTCTCTACAGCTCATTCGTCTTTTTACGAACTTTCACGAATATAATACCATGGACCACATACAAAACATCCTCTCCAGAATAAATTATTTATATTGTGCCACAGTTGTGTACATTTTAAAGGTCTTCGCGGCTGTTAGAAGATATATGTGATACGATATGAGAGATAAAAAACGACAAAGAAAAGAAACGCTGTATCAGATGGACAGGGAGTGTTTGATAGACGTGAAGAGAGGAAGAACAAAAAATTGAGAATCATGAAAAATATTATTTTTTTAATTAAGTGACATAGTGATTGATCACCAGCTGACGACAACCTGAAACAACAATACGGTAGGTTTAATGATCGAATAACCTCATCACGCGTTCATTATATCAACTAATTGGTACTTACATTATGGGAATATATCGCCTCCTATCAACAAAGGCGTAGACAGGGGCACAGAGAGGCAAAGGGGGCATGCCCTTCCCCTTTTCGTCCGAAAAAGGTAATTCACGGCACAAAGTGAACAATATCTAAACCCTATACCCTTACCCCTACCTCCTTACCCCTACCCCTTACCCCTACCCCCTTACCCCTACCCTTACTAATGTGTAATTAAGTGACTCTTGACTCGTATCCCCTCCCCTCCCCAACCCCCACCCCGTCTGTACCCCCTCTGCCAGTTCTACATGTCTGGCTACACCACTGCTAACCTCTATACACCGAAGCACTTGTAAAGCCACCGCAACGCTGTGGTGATTTGCCAGGGCAGGGTAAGCCACAGTACTCATTCGGTAAGACATGTTCGATGCATGAATGTTGACAGGAGCAAGAGCATGTGGAACGGTTGTACAGTGACGCGATTGAAAATCCACCTTCCCGGCATGCACTGGTGCAAGAAGCGGGACTGTTGTCATCATCTGTCGTGTCTACTGTGTAGTCAAACTCCAGGCACGATTGAGCAAAACATCCCATGTATTCGATATCTAATAATACAGAAATATAAAAGCAAAACTATAAATATTAGTATTGAATGGCCCAAACCTACAAGCGTAAATTTATGCTTGTGTTTATTTGAGTTCGTTGTTAACAAGTTTGAAATCCTCTTAGTTACTCATCTTGCATGTCAAAAGTTATCTTTGTGAGATTTTTTTATTATTAAGCCTCTGATTTCTTCCTTCGACCGGATTGTCACTTATGCCCACTGTCTTCTACATACTTTCAAACATAATGATGCTATTATTTGAATATGAAAACTTGTAACTTGATGATCAATGTTCCAAACTCAGCCTGACAACAACAATAATAATAATAATAATAATTAAACAGTTTTGCACAGCGCATAACACATTTACTTGAATGTCTGTATGCTCTTTACAGAAAAGAATACAGGACTGGAAATGATGTACTTGATTCTTAATTAGTAGGCATGAAGAAAAAAAGGTAAGTTACCGATACAAATTGTCACAAACCAGTAATGTCAGATTCAAATATGGATGACAAGATTTTTCAAAATAGCTATATTAACTGATATTAATGACAAAGAAAGGAAAGTGACAGTGATTATCATAATAGTCAGATGGTAAAAAAAAATGAAAAAAATGACATACAGAATCAAAGGGTAATTAGATATGATGACATCATACACAACCAGGGAAAGTTACGAGAATCACACTATCTTGGTAGAAACATCTCTGGAATATTATCATTTAATAAAATATATTTGCTCTTGCAAAGTTAGCTTGAATAATACACGACATACCCTTTTCAGGCTCGGTTGGAGTAGGGCGGTCACATGTGATGTTCGGTGCATTTTGAAGATCCACTGCAGAGGAAAACAACACTTTCAGTCAGATATATTTTTAAATGGTAACTTTAACGTTTTTAACATCTATTTTATATTTTTTCTGTTTATAGACCTTGCAAAAAGTTTATTAGCGTTACAATTTTCATGAAGGAAACACATAATTTTCTAAACAAGGGAATACGAAATAATGAAACAACCGTAAGAAATACGAAATATGTAAATTTTCGGCTTCAAGCCTTTACCAAGTATAAATGACAAACTAGTTTTCTAAACAACCGAGTAAAGAGAGAAAGTAAACCGTCAAGTGAAATTAAAAAAAACTAAAGGAAACGTCAATTTTTTAAACTAAATATTATCTACACGGCCAATGTTTCATTTTCATTCTTTTCATTTTATCCGTTACGATGGCCACCAAGTTTAAAAATGAAACACACCTTTTTATTCCGTTGAACAAGTTTTAAACAAGTTTTCAGCAACAGTTACTTTATTCAATCATTTTAAATTGTTCGTCTTGCTACAACATGTTGCATTGTAACTTCGTATTGTAAGAAAACATCTTAAATTTATTTAGTTAAAAGAAAGTTATGCTTATCTTCGTACAAAAATATTAGACGAAATATCGAATGTGGGCCTACAACTGCCTACAAGGTTGTAACATTTAGACGGTCTGAAAATCCATATTAATTTTCGTTCGTACAAACGAAACTTTTCGAAGATTATGTAAAAGTTCGTGTTTTTATTCAAGAATTGAATACGTTAACACTATAGGATCTATTTTACGCAGGGCCTTGTATAAGGTATGTATTTCCCTAACGCAGGATTGCGTTCTTTTCGTGTGAAAGGGATGATGTAAAACAATATTTCAAATCAACAGTGCATACATTCTGTTTGATAAGGGCCATGTGGGCTAATAGGCCATTTTCGAAATGTAATCAAATTTAAAGCACAAATCTGTTTAGTGTGCCACGTTATAAATTATTTCATTCACCGGTTACAAATAATTGTATTTCGATAGTCAGAATGCGAATTGCATATGCATTCCGTATTGTTAGGTAGGGCAAGACTTTTTATTTGTCCTACCTAGCAACAGTTAATGTAAGCAATTGGCATTCTGACTTTTTAAATACAAATATTTGTAACAGGTGAATGAAATATATTGTAACATGACACACAACAAAGATTTGTGATTTGAATGTGATTAAATTACGAAGATGGTTTATTGCCTCCATCATGTTCACAGGCTGGATTAGCTCAGGTAACAACGCAATCCAAATGACACCTCGTGTGCAATGGGCATGAGAGGTGTCGTAGTCGAGTGATAATAGGGACTTTTAGATTCTGCACGACGAGAACGTGGACTGCCCTTTTAAGGCAATGTGACGTCACTGCCAGTGCCTTAAAAGGACGCCACATTGCCTTAAAAGGGCAGTCTGCGTTCTCGTCGTGCAGAATCTAAAAATCCCTAATGGAGATGCAAAGCTCGTGGGTTCGAGCATGGGCACGGCACTTATGTCCTTAGGCAAGGCATTTTATCTTCACTGCCTATCTCCATCCAGGTGTTAAATGGATACACGGTCCGGGTTTTATTTTCATTTTATTTGCTCAGCGTTGTAAGCGTCTGTGAAATGGCGCCTGGTTGGAATTCTCCTCTGAGTCAGTGGGTGGGGAATGTGCACACATTATGTGCGGGCAAGCCTGAATCCGATAACCGGGATAATGATAAATCTATAAAATGCTCAGAGACATTGTCTATGTGGTATATAATTAATGTGGTATTATAATTATTATGTTTTATGTTGTTTTGTTATCGCTGTTGTTGTTGTTGTTGAGAATTTTATTGTGGTTATCATTATTATTATTTCTATCATTATTGTTAGTATTATTATCAATATTATTATTATTACTATTGTTTTTTTAAATATTGATTAAAGCAATTCTCATACATAATAATAGCATGTTCGTATAAACAAAGCATGGCCTATATAGTAAAATATAATGTACTAGTTAACTCAACAAAAATACTTAACAAAGTATCTGCCATTTCTTATTATAAAGATCGAGACGATTTTCCTTAAAAACAATTATACGTTCCATATTTTCTAAGTGTTTAACAGCTTGAAGAAAAGAACGAAATAATGTTTTGCATTTTACAAGTAAATATAAAATATTTTGCAAAAATAATAACTGTATTGACAAAATAGAAATGATTGTTAATAAAAGAGTACCAAAAAGAATATTACTATTGTTATCAATATCATCATCATCATCGTCGTCGTCGTCATAATCATCATCATCATCATCATCATCATCATCATTACTAAGAGGCTTCCTACCTTTGTAGACATTAGCAGCGGTATAACCGCCGCAGAATCTTTTCTGCGGGTCATTTCGACATGGTAGCCCGCATCCATTGTCCAGCCTGTGCTGTGCCGAGCAGGTTTGTTCACAAGCACACGCACATCCACTGTAATTGTAAACGGCTGCAACTTGGAACCCGCTGTCTTTGCAGCCCTGAATGCAAGCATCTGGTGTCATGGACACCGGGGTGTGCACCTTGTTGTCGAAATTCAAGCATCTTTGAGAAAAGCAGCCAACGAAATCACCATCTGAAAATTTAACGAAGAGACAGAGTTAAAAGCGGTGGTATATAGTCCCGATCAGTGGATGGAGGCCTATGCATTCCAGCCCACCTATCACAACCGAGGTTATATCTATAACAAAAATGATTATTTCCAAATATGGGTAACTTTTGATTTGTTTGTGTGTTTATTTCGCTTTTTTGTTTTTGATTTTTAAGTGATTTCCAATCCACAACTCGAGGTTATAATTTTTGTTTAAATTGATTTTGTCCAGATATTTAATGGAATTGGGTAACTTTACATTCGTTTATTAAAAAAGACCTTTTGAGCCAACGAAACATTTAACATTCATGCTATCTTAAAACTTGGCCTTACAAACCTTCTTGAACTGATACACAGATGTAGGAGTATTCTGGGTGGTGGGTATAGCCTGTTCGACAGCAATGCTTTTAAAGCAATATTAACTTACCTTTGGCATATCTATTGTTGGGATCTTCTGAAGTCTCCGAGTTCTCCAAACTAAACACACTCTGAAAAACAAATCCTACGACGACGATGATGATCACCATGACGTACATTTTCGCTGTAATGTTGTGATGGGAAAAGATGATCTCGGAGGAAGCAACAGGAAATTATCGCCAATATTCTCACGACGATAATAAAAAATGAACTTATACGTATATTTTTCTAAATGATACCTTTTTTGTTGTTTACTAGATAACAAATTGAACGGCGGATATGGGAAGTTGTGGGAATGATTAAGGTACACTGTATAATGATACAATTTGCAAAGTCAACCGTCTGACTTACAAATTTCAAAACCTCTCGATTATATCACGAGCTTCATAGCATCTCATGGTTTCGATCTTAAGGTAGTTCAAAATAGATTAATGGCTATATGAAACAGTAGCTTGACACGAATGGATTCATGACCTAGACGGTTGTACGAAACATGTTCACGTGACAGTTATAATCACTCTTAACTCATAACCATAACCCTAACCCTAGCTCTTAACCTAACCTAAACTAAACCTAACCTACATGTAGTCGCAACCCTATCCCTAACGCTATACTTTTGACTAAATAAAGCCCAGGTCTATTGTGGCAGGATCTGAGGAAATGTCGATCGTTGACCTAGACATTTTCTAGTATTTAATCTAAAGTTTTCTTTCAACAAATGATAACAATTACAATTTTTGAAGCTGGATATATCAAGAAGAATATGGTCAGACTAAACAAACAGCTGATTTTATTTGAATTCGAACAAGCTGTTCTTCAGCGGTTTATTGAAGTATTAATTGCAGAGGGTTTGAACTACTTTATTTATTGTATATTATAGTTTATTTTTTCACTCTCGAAATACATTTAATTAAAGATCTTTGGAGATTAGAAAGATTTACAGGCTATAATGGCATACGTTGTATACATAGGCTTTTTTATTATGTTAATATTCAGACTTTGTTTTCTTTTCATACGATATTAGTTATGTATCACCTATAGTAACCTATCGTCCAATAATTCATGATTTAATACTTCTTCTTAATATGAGATGGTTAGGGCCTGTCTTCTCCAGGTTGTGTTTATCCTTCCTAATTAATTTTCGAAACACCAATAAATCACTATGCCGATCAGCAGTGAATGTAAATGTCAACGCCTTTCTGGTTGTACCTACTAGTTATATATATCGGATATACCACGAAAGAAAGCCAATATTATCCTTATAATACATACAAATCAAGTACAGTGAAATTTAATTAGATTGAATAGATCAAATTAATCACCAAATTCCACTGATGATATACATGAAACAAAAAATTTCATGGCAATTTTCCAATTCAACACTGTCTCGACTAGTTTTAAAGCAACATTTGGCAAGTCAAGATGAAATGTGATCCCATTTTTTGATAAAAATTGGTGTTTAAACGCAATACTAGCAACGCATTTTATATTATAAACAGTTTCTTTTGTTCAAAGTTACTTTCAATAATAGTTTATTGATTGCAGCGATTGAAGCCAGCATGTACGTGCAGCTCTTGCTTATGCGCGCGCAGCTGATTTTCCATCGGTGGAGTAAAAGCAATATGCTGACAATAGTGAACTCGATCAAAGTAAGGGGATCTAATACATGATTTTATTCTCTGGGAAAAGGAGCTCGTATGTACAATAATGTGTTTCATACAACACCTACGTGGATCCTTGTCATTTGATTGGAGGATTGTTGGTCACATGATATTCAATAGATGTTCTATTGTACGGGCGTGCGTTTTGGTTATATTCGCAGACTGCGCACCTCTCTGCCGTGCGCGTATCCCTGCGTGTAGTCGAGAAGGCTTGACTCCAACTTTAATTTATCTTTAATATAAGGAGTAAAGCATAATTTGTTGATTAACGTTCTATTAGATCTTCTTCGATGTTGTATACAAAAATAATGAATGTTTATCATTCGTTCCACTGGCGTACTGGTGGGGGGGGGGGGCTTGGGGGGGGGGGGGGCGCCAGCCCCCCCCCCCCCCAAATAAAATTGAACCATGACTTATTTTCAATTCCATATACAAGTGATGTATACAAGTTTGTGATATCACATGATTTTCAACAAAATTCGCGTTTCTCCATTTCTGTTGCATACTGACACATTCCCAAATGGCCAGGAAGAGCATATGTTTTTTTATAGTCACTAAGGGGCCGTGGTCACTAATAGTAACACTAGTCAAAAATCCATTCCAGAAGCAACTGTGACAAGCACTGCCGGGCGTTCCATACTTACATCGTGCAACACTGCACATGTACCGTTAAGGGGCCCAGTAGGGAAATTGAATTCAGAAAAGATTAAGAGTAGTGAACGGTACAACGAATCGTCTTCTTACTCTAATGATTAAATGAAACAGCAAAGCTTCCGCGCTTCGGGTATAGGGGGGGGGGAAACTGAATTCAGACTAGGATTAAGAGTCGAGAACGGTACAACGAATCGTATTCCTTCTTTAATAATTTAATGAAGTGTCAAAACTTCCACGTACACTTTGCGCGGGAGGGGGGGGGACTGAATTCAGAGAAGAACACGATACAAGGAATCTTTCTCTGATAATTTAATGAGACGTGAAAGCTTCCGCGCTTCGCGCGGGATGAACTAATATGAATTCAAACAAGGATTGAGAGTAATAGTTAAATAAAACGTCAAAGCTTCCGCGCTTCGCGCGGGAGGGGGGAAACTCAATTCAGACAAGATAACGATACAACAAATCGTCTTCTTTCCCTAATAATTTAATGAAACGTGAAAGCTTCCGCGCTTTGCGCGGGATGCTATGGGCGAAAATGAATTCAGACAAGGATTAAGAGTAATAATTTATTGAAACGTCAAAGCTTCCGCGCTTCGCGCGAGATGGGCGAAAATGAATTTAGACTAGGATTAAGGGTAATAGTTTAATGAAACGTCAGAGTTTCCGCGCTTCACGCTAGATCGGCGAAAATGAATTCAGACAAGGATTAAGAGTAATAATTTATTGAAACGTCAAAACTGCTGCGCTTGGCGCGGGAGGGGGGGGGGACTGGATCCAAACAAGAATTAAGAGTCGAGAACGGTACAACGGATCGTCTTCTTTCTCCAATAATTTAATGAAGTGTCAAAAAATTACTTAGTTCCTGGCCCCGGGTTTATAGGGTTAAATTTGAATACATTTGGACATTAGCATTAAAATATTTGTCGGTAATGGGTTGCTCGTTTTGTCGGTAATCGGTGGCCTCTACACCCTCCCCACTCCCCCACTGACAAAGATCTAGCGACGCTCCTGATAACGACACCGTTTATACACTCGAGAACAATTTTGCAAGTACTGATGAAGTACCGGACCATCGTCTTTGTGCATTGTGCGGCATCAAAGCATATACAACGTCTCAAGACTTGACAGATCACTTTTCTCTAACTTCTAACCAATCAGAAGGCCTCTTTTTTCTCCAGGAAGTGCCGGTGGACATTAATGCGCCAAATGTGGTTCTCAAATTGCAAAAGATCCCTACTCTTGGAAGGGGTAGGAATAAGCAATTTTACGTCATATTACGCCAGGAAGTGCCTGAAAATGCGTCTAATTTGGTTCTAAAATTGCAAATGCTTCTTACTCTGTGAGGGGGCCAAAACCCCCTCCCAGACCCACCCCCGCTTGGTCGCTCCGCTCCCTCGCCGCTAAAGCCTCGTTCTATCGCTTCGTCGTTTTACATATATTTTGTGCCCCCCCCCCCGGTAAGAAATTCCTGGATCCGCCACTGATGCCCATACCCCTTGAGCTTCGGGGGCTCCGCCTCTTGATCCCCGCCGGGGCTTTGCCCCTAGACCACACTTTGCGAAACATTCAGCGGGGCCTGCATGTTAGAGTGGGGTGCTGCGGATTTTTTTTTGTCAGCCCCCCCAAACGTTTTTGCTCATTACGCCACTGATTCGTTCAATAGAATGTTAATCTTTCAACTCATGATAATATACGCACTAGTGAACGAATGAAAACCATTCATTATTTTTATAATATTGAACACCGGAGCATGCAGTATTTGTTTGATAAAGATTTTATAAAGTTGTACGTGCGCGTTGAAACATTATTGCATACAATGACGTTTTATCTCTATTCACTCATCAGTCATGATGATGCATAAAAAATGTCAAAGGTCAAACGTCTATGTTTTCCTGAGTATAAGGGAGTTTACAGATATCACATGGTACAAATGACCCCAAATATCTACAGATCTTTTACACATGGAGAAGTTCCACTTTGAAGTCCTAGATGTGCTTCATGAATACCTTTTGTTTGCCCTCTTGGAAAGAATACTTCCACCTGCGTATCATAGAATGTACCGTTGTTGCATACATGAATAATGTTGCATAACTTTCATGAGCGCATATCCAGTATTCATCTCTGTGGGTTTTACCTTTTTGGTACAAATGACCTTTATCTGCCCATGCGCAGATTGTATCTGTAAACTCCCTTATTCACTCTGTGAAGAATGTGTGGCACATACATTTTGTTAGTTTTTTATTCAAATTACCTCATATATGTTTTAATCTTCAGAAAACGAGTCGATGTTTACCCACTTAATCCTCTTACTGAGCATTAATACGAAGAAAATATGGATTATAAAGCATCTCTATAATTATTTTGTACCATTTTAAGGCTCTATAGGGTCGTTAGCAAAACAATCCTATTTCATAAGAAATTCAATATGAACTTGATTATATAACCTAATCTTCGAAGTTCTCCGAAGAGTAATAGTTATATTCTGAACACCCCGGGATAATCAGGCTCACTTCGTTGTACCGGGTCTCCGCGCCTTCATTTTACACGAACGATCGCGAATAATAAAAACATAATTCCCGTATAGGGTTCGGAGTAAAGTTTGTGAAATACACGCCTCTTTTCGCCAAAATGTTGGTCCTGTTTTACCCGATACTTTCAGAAATACCTACAGAAAATCTACTGAAACTCGCGTCTTTTTATACGAGATAAATAATCACAAGAGTTCGTAAAGGGGCAATCGATCGACTCTTCGTCTAATGGCCATATCAAACCGAATGAAGAAAAAAGAATAAGTCGTTGTCGAACATTTTTGCTAATGTAAATACAAAAAGATAATCCTAATCTCAAGGAAAAACTTTGAAAAAAGTTGTGATAATTTGCCCTATCTTTGCCCGACCTTTCATGTTTTCACGAAAGGTCGTGTAACCCGACAACCCGACCGACGCGAAAACCCGTTTTCAATGGAACGAAGTAAGCCGGATAATCGTAATTCTTGCGTGCAGGAAATTTTGTAATGAAAGCACGCCGTAGAGTAATAACGAGACACTTCAATTAATTTCAAAAGAACATTTATTTCCCTGTCATACATTAACATTGGCGTATAAGGAAAGAGGATATTCTATAAAGCATGTGCTTTGGTTTGACACGTCTGATACAATAAAATAAAGCGCATGATTCCCTGAGTGCCCTTCAGATATCCACTGAATCGGTCTCTCAGAACTAATATACCCGATTAATCTTCATAACTTTCTTCCCATGTAACTATTACCAGTCAAATATGAGCATTAGAACTAGTATTTTGAAAACAGTTTGCAGTAATAGGTCAGGGACTGTATGAAATCAATGTGCCTAACAGTACAACAGACTCAAGCACAGATGAATGAATGAATGTATAAATTAAGCAATTTAAGCATGAATGAATACAAGATTAGTAAGGAATAAAACATTATTATATACCCTTCTCTCCTGCGTCTGGAGAAATTCAAGTAATTACAGTCTTCCTCTAGCAATTTGCAAACTAGCAACTCTATGAAACCTTAGATGGGAAATGACGGTTGAAAACATTTTGCGCTCCGCTGCCCTAATATACGAGGCAATAGTTAGGAATTTTCTTGTGGGTGGGTGATGGGAAGGGGTTACAGACCTATTTCGGCCCCTGACCTTAACGGACACTTAAAGGGGGTGTGGCATGGCATATACAGGTTAACGCCATCTACGACTTCTTTTGGACAACTGCACGTAAACGAATGGACTTCATTAACGGTCAGCGCGCGATAGCGTTCGCGAAACAGGCGGAAGTTTTCCTCACGCTTCGGTTTCGCGTATGTTGCACACATGTGAATACGACTACGGACGACGCGGCCGCATTAAACCCGATTGGCCCCGAGTCAGGGTTTCCTTTTTTTTTTTAATGCATATCCCCGTTTTTCAAAAAATGATCGGAATGTGTAGTATTGAGCCCATCAATATTTGTATTAAGTGACTATATTTCATGAATCCGACTCCTATGGATCGAAAGACTCATAACAAATGGAAAATAACATTGTAGGACAGTTGCTAAATAATTCATATAGTTTGCTAATACATTGTATATTAATTTTAGCAACAACGTGGCAGGTTGGGTCGCGTGATGAGGGCAACATGGCTAGCAAACAAGATTTTTTTTTGCAACAACAATACAAGTATAATACCTTAACTCAAAGGTGGGGTAAAATCCAATTATAAGTTGATTCCTGTTGATATACACGGCTGCATACAACTCATATTTTGTTATTCAAACATCTAAATATATTTCATAGATTTTTTAATATTTTTTAAAATAATTTTCTCAGACCTGGGGGGTGTTTCACAAAGATTCTAAGTCGAACTTAACTCTAAGTTGAACTTAAAAGTTATGGAGAGCCATTTGTAGCCTTAAAATAAAATATATTCAAAGGCGAAAAATCAAGTATTATAGACTTTCCATAAATTCGACATCAAGAACATGAAATCTCCCATGATAATAGAAAATACGAATGATTTGAATCAACATTTTATGCCTTTTAAAATAACTTTTACAAAATATTTTCAAGGATGCTAATGGCTTTCCATAACTTTTAAGTCAAACTTAGAGATAAGTTCGACTAGGGATCTTTGTGAAACACCTCCCAGGTCCACCCTAAAAGAAGATGCTCCAGATCTCATTCCCCTGATGACATCATCTGTCAATCATTAGTGAGCTAACAAAAGACAGTGGTCTGTAACTTCCCTAAGCTCGGTACTTGCTCAAAAAAGAATTGCATTCTTTCATACAATACATCCACATTACCTTCATTTTCCTGGTGATGCTACAGCACGTCGCACATAGCACCTCCTATGTTGGTATTGTATGGTCTATTGGAAACAGATGGTCAGCTCTGGTGAACCTACATACCACTGAATATTCTTAGCTTACTAATGATTGACAGATGATGTCATAAGGGGAATGAAATATGGAGCATTTTTTTTTTAGGTTTGAGAAAATTATTTTCAAAAATATTAAAAAGTCTATGAAATATCTTTAGATAACAAAATATTAATCAACTTATATTTGGATTTCACCGACCTTTAACAAGCTTGACTAGCAACCATGCAGCTTAACCAACTTAACCAGCAAAACTCCGGCTCTAATGAATGGATGGCCTGCTCCTTGTATTGCCATTCTTTCCAAGCTCCTCTCTCATCCTTTATCGAGCCACCATTTAGTTTCCGAAATGATAATGCCTTTTTGGACAGTGGGAATCACTATGAACATGATAGACAAAGAAAAAGGACAAAATATACCGTTCCTCAGGTAGAAAAAGGAACGTCCTTTCACTTCTATTATGTACAAATGTGTAGAACAGGTGTCACATGCATATTCACCTGTTCTACACATTTTTACATAATAGCAGTGAAGGGGTGTTCCTTTGTCTACCTGAGGAACTGAATATTTTGTCCTCTTTCTTTGTCGGTCATATTCATAATAGGGACTTTTAGATGTGCACGTTTACAGCTTTGACTGCAACGTGTGACGTCCTTTTAAGGCACTGCGCATGCGTCACGTCGTCTCAGTCGGCGATCGAGAATGCGTCAACCTTGATTTTCCTAAATCTAGTACGGTACTAGTATATGCCGCGTGGGCATCAAATATACAGTTCCTCAGGTAGACAAAGGAACATCCCTTCCCTATTATGTAAAAATGTGTAGAACAAGTGTCACATGCATATTCACCTGTTCTACACATTTTTACATAATAGCAGTGAAGGGATGTTCTACCACAGCAATAGGCCATTTTCGTAATGTAACCAAATTTAATGCATAGGTCTTTGTGAAGTGCCTCAATACAAACTATTTCATTCACCTGATAAGAATAATAGTATTTCAATAGACAGAATCCTAACTGCATACATTAGTTGTTGCCACGTTGGACAAACATTATGGCTCGACCTACCTATATCAACACTTAATATATGCAGTTGCATTCTGACTATTGAAATACTACTATTCCTATCAGGTGAATGAAATAATTTGTATTGAGGCACTTCACAAAGACCTATGCATTAAATTTGGTTACATTAAGAAAATGGCCTATTGTTGAGGGTAGAATGAGGAACTGTATATTTTGTCCTCTTTCTTTGTCTGTCATGTAATTCATAGTGTTACTTCCTGCATGCATGTATATCGTCGAGTGCAATCTAAAAGATTTCTAATTGTAGTCAACATGGGCAGTTGAGTACGTTGACACGCATGATCAGTCGGCGTACGTCGTGATCTCGTCTACTCATTCTAAAAGTCCCTAGTGAATGATTGTGGACGTCGGCAAATTCTTTTGTTATCCAGCAAGAACTGGAATGTGAGTTTATTCAATAGATTCTATGGTATCCTGTCGGTGCGTAGTCGATCATTAACCCTTGCTCTTTCATTTTGATCGTTTGGATTAAGTTATGTGTCTATTGAAACACGGTGAAAGGAGGTCCATGGCCACACGAGATGATCCCCGTCAACCGCTGGGGAACTCACCATTGAAGACTCACTCTGTTCCAATCATTCTCCATCTCAACAAGTCTGTGATCACTTCTATACCTTCAATTTGCGAGTCCGGTTCTCATTCTTCCAAGTTCTATCTTCAACCTGTTTCTCCCTCGGACAAGATGACGAACATCACCGTGACAACCATGCTTCCTTTCTCCTGCTCTCAACTGACGAAAAAGCAGACTGAGATTCTAGAAGCTGAATTCATCATCAACTCACGCCCTGATATCACTACTAGAGATCGACTGGCACACACACTCAAACTCAGTAACCTCTTAATTCATGTAAGTTTTAATTGTGACACCAACATCATTTTGTAATCTAGACTAATAGGATCTCTTGTATTTGTTTGAATAACGCAATTTTTACACTTAAATGTGTTTTTACTGTGTATTTCAGCGAATTTTGAAAACTCAAGTTTCCTCTCATCATTGTTTTTACTGACATTTGTATTGGTAACCGGTCAAAGATGACAACATTTATTTTTTATAACCACATTTTTGTTGTCACATTTCTAGGTTTGGTTCCAGACCCACCGGTTAAGCCTTCGTAACAGCCCTACTCCCAAAGTAGCATGTCAAACGCGCAAAGACAACATCCCCGTACAATTACCGATGTCCATCTCCAACATAACTACTGGAAAACGGAAATCGCCTTGCGACGTCTATGACCACGATTGGACGTCTCCTCCCTATAAGAAATCGGCCATCATTTCACCATCGATGTCTGTTAGCTCACCCCCTTCCCAGAGATACAGTGACTGTCGACCTTCATGTATATCGATGACGTCATTAAGCTACCATCCCTCTGGTTGTGACGCCATTCAGCACAGAGCATCACGTGACTTTTCCAGCGGTGCCTTCCAGCACAAAACATCACGTGACATTCTCAGCGGCGCCATTCAGCACAGTGCATCACGTGACACACCAAGTGGCGCCACCAGTTCACCGATGTCTGTTGACTTTCTCTCCCGTAGCAGCTGTATTACACCTGTATGTATACCAAGCTGCGGCGCGGGGCATCTCTCTGGAATGCCGATGTTTTATCCACTAGCTGATTTCCAGTGCATCACGTACTCCATTGTACACTGAACTTTGAATATGAACTTCTAAATCCTCTCATTATGATGTCACAGAAAGGTTGTAATTCATGTCCTACACTATGAACATGACGGACAAAGAAAGAGGACAAAGTATACAGTTCCTCATTCTACCCTAAAAAATTGCTGTGGTAGACAAAGGAACATCCCTTCACTGTTATTATGTAAAAATGTGTAGAACAGGTGTCACATGCAAATTCACCTGTTCTACACATTTTTATATAATAGCAGTGAAGGGATGTTCCTTTGTCTACCACAGCAATTGTTGAGGGTAGAATGAGGAACCGTGTATTTTGTCCTCTTTCTTTGTCTCTCATGTTCATAGTGCTAGTTACTTTTGATGTTCAAATTATGTACCACTAATCACTTTTTATATGTGCTTATTATCCCTGTAACGTTTATGTTGTTGTAGAAAATTATCTATTCGGTTTTAAAGACAAGTTTAAGCTTTTATTGTTTTTAGAATTGAACGCTTCTCTATACTCGTAAACCACCTAGTTTGCCATAATTATTTCGCACAGCAAAGCAGAAATAGATATAGAACTCAAAGAGTACATTTCTTGTAAATGGACGGCACTCTGTATTCAGAATCGAAAATGATGTCCATAATATTTGTTGATTTCATGTGGAAAAATTAAAGATCAATGATATTAGATGTTATACTTTTTTCTCAATAATTCCTTATCTGTCGATTTCTTGAACATTTGATTTAAAACTGATTCATATTGAAGATGTGGGCAGCCTTGTCTGTTAAACAGAATGACTAAAGCAGACATAGAGACCAAAAGATCGAGGTAGGGGTAATGCGGGGAGATAGAGAGAAGGGGAGAAGTAAGTGATAGAGAGAAAGAGAGGGTGAGGAAACTCGGGTAGATAGAGAAAAGGTGAGTGAAAGAAACAGAGAGAGAGATGGGGAGCAAAGGACGTGGATATCGAATGAAGAGGTATATTTTGTTTTTGGTAAATTAAAAGAACAAATTAAAACAAAATGATTAAACAATGGGATTAGAGGAATAAAGAACTTGAATAAAAAAGAGAAAAGAGCCAGCGGAGATTTTTAACATATTCATTACATTTATAGGAATAGATAGCGAACCATCTTTTTATCAGTATCGGTATGGGCAATGGGTATCTCCTTTGAATAATTATGCCAATTGTTTTATCAATTGGCGATTGGTCTTTCCCTCTGGGTTAATTGGGTTTACAGATCATGTGTGTCATCTGAGCCGTTTGGTTTTCTTCGGTTTCCTCATAGTGAGTTGTAATAAGCTAGTCATACTATCACTCTAAAAACTGAAATGTTAAATGTCAATTTAAAAGGGCCGAGGAGTGACCACCCTTTCAAAATGTCAGATTGTTTCTTTTAACCTGCTAGATTCAACCTTTATAGTGTTGGATCCAGCACGTTCAAAGTGTTAATCTACCATTTTGAAAGAGTGGTCACTCCTCGGCCCTTTTAAATGGTGATATAACATTTCAGTTTTTAGAGTGTACAGAGACCGACAACAGACCGAACCAAAAAATACATTATTAATGGCCAATGATTGGTCAGTTGGTATTCGGTTGCAAACAATTTGCAACCAATCTAAACCTATATGAATCACCAGATTATATTTTACTTAAATTTACACTCATATTACAGGCCATCGTCGGATGGTGCTTTCAGCCGTGGGGAGAGACGTCACAATAAGCATCGCTTGTAAGAAAGTTAACTATAATATGTGACAATATAATGTATTATGCAGCGCCAAATTTTGATGCAGATTTTGTGTCATGTTTAATTACTTTTAGTGGCAAAAACTTTGATGTTATCCTTGGAAACCAACGCTTATACGATGCTTCAATGTTAAATATGATTTAAAATAATGCCTCAATTGGGATGCCGTTTTCATTCAAATAACAACCAATAACGCGAGAGGACGCTGTTAAGCTTAGACTTCTACATTATTTGTTTGTCCCCGAGGCCTACACATTTTAAAGATGCTCAAGCTTGGGTATATAGAGGAAAGCACACGGACGTACGATACCTATGCCATCTTGAGAACTGTTTACGCACGGGAGCGTAATACCCGTTGGTTCTGTGTTATGTAGTGAGCGCCAACTTGCCTTAATACGAACGACCGAGTCTAGTCGTGCCGCGCCCGATTTATCCCGAGTTTCGATTGACTGTTTAAAATTTAGTTTTAAAATATCAAATGTATTGATTGCCATTAATGATTGCCAATGATGATTGCAATAAAAAGTTCCATTTATTTGGAAATGTGTTTCTTGTGTGTCAAAATATATGTAACACTTTCTTTAAATATTTTTACTCAAGAATGACTTTATCATTCTCGTTCGCTTAAAAAATACCAACGTGCTGAGGTATTTGCTACAACCATGATTGCAATATAAACTTCCATTTATTTAGAAATCCAGAACTATATATGTGTTTCCTGTAGTACTATATATGTGTTTCTTAACTGTCATAATATTGGACACTTTCTTTATATCTTTATATATTTATATTCATGAATGACCTCATCACTCTAGTTTGGGATGGAGATATTCATTGATTTTAAAAACGAATTTTATTTTCATTATTGCAAAGTTGAAACTTTGATTCGACAAGGTTATCAAAATTCAATGCTTGGAAACATTCGAAGTAATGATTATTGTAAATTACAAAACGCTTGAATACAGCCCTGGCATAGCACCTGAAGAGCTCTACGAACGCTGCTGAGATGTGTGAGATCACAGGATGGACATGATTTGCACAAGCAGACGATGTCCCATGACATCTCACACCTTCTCAGTGCCTGATTTTCATCTTCCCTTGAGTTCTTTCTCTTACTCCACTACCGTCAGACTAAATGTATTATAATCACTGGCGTACTGGTGGGAGGCTTGGGCGGGCGCCAGCCCCCCCCCCCAATAAAATTGAACCATGACTTATTTTCACAAGTGATGTATAAAATGTTCGTGATATCACATGATTTTCAGCAAAATATTAGTTTCTCCATTATTTCTTGCAAACTGACCCATTCCCAAATAGCCAGGGAGAGCATATGTTTTTAATAGTCACTAAGGGCCTTATAGTGGCCACTAACAGTAACACTAGTAAAAAATAATTACTTCCAAGAAGCTACTGTGCAAAGCACTGCCGAGAGATAACATGCTACCCACCACTCGGGCTGCATGAGCATGCACAGATTTGCGAACGAGCGTTCCATACTTACATCCAGGCCCGTAGCCAGAGTTTTATGTTTTGGGGGCACAGGCCCCCCCCCCCCTACCCTCCCGTGGCTACGTGCCTGCTTACACCATGTAACACTGCACATATACCGTTAAGGGGCCCAGTGGGGGGAATTTAATCCAGACAAGTAGAGAACGGTACAACGAAACGTCTTCTTTCTCTAATAATTTAATGAAACGAGAAAATGATTTCAGTCAAGGATTAAGAGTAATACTTAAATGAAACGTCATTGCTTCCGAGCTTCGCGCGGGAGGGGGAAAACTGAATTCAGACAAGAACACTATACAACGAATCGTCTTCTTATTTAATGAAACGTGAAAGCTTCAGCGCTTCGCGCAGGAAATGCGAAAATGAATTCAGACAAGGATTAAGAGTAATAATTTATCGAAACGTCAAAGCTTCCGCGCTTCGCGTGAGAGGGGGGGGGGGTGGGGGAACTGAAATCAGACAAGGATTAAGAGTCGGGACCAGTACAATGGATCGTCTTCTTTCTCTAATAACTAAATGAAACGTGAAACGTCATAGTTTCACATAGGGGCAAAACAAGAATTAAGATTTGAGAACGGTACAATATACTCGAGACTTTTGCAAGTACTACTGGTGAAGTACCGGACCACCGTTTTTGTGCATTGTGTGGCATCAAAGCATAATTTATACAACGTCTCACGACGTGACAGATCACTTTTCACTAACTTCTAACCAATCAGAAGGCCTCTTTTTTTCCAGGAAGTGCCGATGGACATTAATGCGCCAAATGTGGTTCTAAAATTGCAAAAGATCCCTACTCTTGGAAGGGGTAGGAGAAAGCAATTTTACGTCATATTACTCCAGGAAGTTCCTGAAAATGGTCTAATTTAGTTCTAAAATTTCAAATGCTTCTTACTCTGGGAGGGGGCTCCGCTCCCTCGCCGCTATAGCCTCGTTCTGTCGCTTCATCGTTTTACATAAATATATTTCAGCCAATGCCATTTTGTGCCCCCCCCCCCGTTAAGAAATTCCTGGATCCGCCACTGATGCCCATTCCCCTTGAGCTTCGGGGCCTCCGCCCCTTGCCCCCCCCCCCCCCCCCCCCCGCCGGGGCGTTGCCTTTAGACCCCACTTTGAGAAACGTTCAGCGGGGCCTGCATTTTAGAGTGGGGTGATTCAAATGTTTTTTGTCAGCCCCCCCCCCCCCCCCCCAAACGTTTTTGCTCATTACGCCACTGATTATAATCTATTGACTCACTCTAAACCCAGCGCTTGGTTTTATTTTGACATGCAGCGATACCAAAAATAAAGGAATCTGTCTCTTGTAAACAAAATAAGACGCTATTGTATATTCAGCTGAACAGTGCACACACCGCGGTATGTTCAGCGTTTCAAGAGGGAACAAATGCCGTCCTTAATATCATTCCGGGGGGTTTCAATTTGAAAGTCAGGTTTATTTGATTGTTAATTAACCCTATCCTGTGTATTTACAAACAAAAGATTTTAGTTATCATAATCGGTTTTATATCCCCTTTTGAATGGTTTGAAATGCCATCACATTTATATACACTAAACTCATTATAATTTGAGAAATAATAGCTTTGTAATTAAGTTCATTCTTTATGGGATGTCGTCTGCTTGGGCAGTATTGGTCCATTATGTGACGTCATTTAAACATCGTTATTTTTCTGGCGAATATCTCGTATATCCCTGATGCTATGGAGGTGGTTGTATTTGTATTTTTATAAATCACCCGATATGTAATTGACCTAAAATTCGTACGATGGCTTTCTATTAGCTTACCAGTTTATAGTGATACATTAGTTGACATATTTATGATTTTCTTTGAATTTCCACTTTAAAAACTACCAACGTGCTCATATTACTCTGTATTCCATAATGAATACAATACAAATATAAGTGTTTTTTTTAATTTCTTTTTACAAACGTCTCCCAATCCATCTGGAACAACCCTTAATCTCCCGATTACAACTTCTGCTCCTCTTTGTAGGGGCCGAACGCGGCTTTATCATGAGTGCTTTTACATGAACCTTTTTTGTGCAAGTATGTTATGCTGGATTCCGACCGAGATTGCACAACCTAAAATGATAGGATGATCATCCCCAATACGCTTGCAGTTCACATGTGCACCCCTTCCTCCTTATTCCCTTATCCATCGTTATCGTCACTGTCATTTACGTATGCCCATCCTCATCTTCAATAACGGCTACCCAGCTTTCGGGAATGACCCCAACATTTCCTGATTACCATTCTGCCGCTCTTTGGAGGGGCCGGGCGCGGCCTTTTTAGAAGTTTGTTTACACTAACCTTTTCAGACACTATTTTTGAAAATAAGCTGAATTCCGACTCTATTTTGCACAACCTAAAAAATATTTAACAAAATGGTCAGTCACCCCTCCCCCCCCCCCCCCTTTCCATGCGAGAGCATTTTACACGCGCATACCACCCCCAAGGTTTTTCCCTTATTCGTCGTTACTGTCACTTAGTGCCATTTCCTTGTCTTTCTCCTTTCCTCACACGGCTTCTCTCTTCTTCTTTTTTTCTCCTTTTCATTCTCTCTCTCTCTTTCTCTTCTTTCCTCTTCTTTCTTTTCTCTTCTCTTTTCTTTTCTTTTCTCTTCTCTTCTCCTTTTGTTTCTCTTCTCTTTTCTGTTTTCTCTTCTTTTCTTCCTTCTTTTTTTTGCGCTTCCTATAGAGGGGCCGCGGCCGTTTCGACACCCCCCCCCCCCCCCCATGGATCCGCAAGGTGATATTCATGTTGATTAACGGAGTCTCTGCGCATCCCCATCTCCGATGAGCTTGTGAAAGTCAATGTAGGTCGGCATAGAATGTGTATCCGTTGGCCATTCATTAATAGAAGAGGAAAAATGTTATGTATACGCTTTACATTTGCTATGGCAAAGTTGCGTATGGGTGGATGTGTATGGACGAACAGCGGACGAAGAAGAAACGTACACCAAATGACCAAAATGTTGAACCAGGAAGCTGTAATGAATGGAGATACCGTCTCGAAAGAATTTTACGAGGGAAAAACATTCAAGATTAACCTGGCTTAACAAAAAGAAATGTAACCCTCTCTAGCCATCATTTCCATTAACAGCTGTCCATATCAATGCACAGTCCCTCTCTGGCATTCCAAATAGTACGACATGTTACGCAACGCCATCTGCTTCCCTAAGTTCTCTATTCACTCTTTTGCAAAAATATGCAAGCATCGAGCTTTGAAGCCATGCGTGGCACCGACAAATTAAGTCATGTTCAGTGAAGATGTATTTAGCTATAACATATAAAATACAGAATTCACAACATATGACCAATGCAACTTTCTATTAGACATCAAATGCTTTTTCCGTTCTCGGAAAGCTCTACTGAAGACATGGCCATTTCAACCAGCGAAAGCGACCAAGGAAATCATGAGTTAGAGCGAATGAAAGGTTTTCATCATCATGATTTTCTCATCTAATTATTGACATTTTCCGAAAATTTCCGAAATTTGTACACAGCTAGAAAGGTAGTCCAAAGGTTTATCTTCCTAAAGAACTAAATGAAATTGTGTTATATGTTTGCGCATTTATTGATTTAGGGCTAGAAGTTGTCAAGTTATCACCACTATTCACCCCAAGTACGGGCTGGCAAAGCAAAAGCCGCCGTGCTCGCTGGGCTGGGCTGTGTGTGGAAAGGGAGGACTTAGTGCTACTAGGGAGCTGTACGGTTTCGGAGGGGGATTAAGGGAATTACGGTAGGGGAAACAAAAGACGCGCGGTGCCACGGATGACTTCAAAGGGGCCTCTTGGACGGGATCTCCATTAATTACAGCTTCCTGGTTGAACATGTCCGAAACTAAAAATCTACTCAGCGTACCCCTGTGAACCCCTACGAACCGGTAACAGATACAACCTTTGTCAAACATATCACGAACGAATGTAACTTATGTGACAGTAACCCCCCCCCCCCCCCCCCCAGAAAAAAAAGGAAAAAAAATAGGTACACGTTGGCTATATTTATATATGCGACAAATGTCTGATGGTGGCGGTATTCTCTTTCATTATGATAGCTAGTTGATTCAGAGATATAGTCGCAACAACGGATGTCCCTTCTGAATAGTCAATCAATTCAAGGAGCTCCAAAGAGTCCCTCCCATCGTATACTTGGGAGGGAACTATTTGATACATTATGATTTAATCTAATCTATAACTACACTCGCGTACGACTCTGTGTCCCCCCACAACTTTTCTTTCTTTATGCCATTCTCTCTCTCTCTCTCTCTCTCACAAACACACACACACACGCACACACTCGCTCTATTTATCTGTCTGGTATACCTTTCTTAAATCGGTTTCACACAGTCATTAATATTAACTGAATATCCTCAACAGTTTAATAATAACAATAATAATAACCTAGGTTTCTATAGCGCATTTCATCTTCAGAGAAAATAGCAACGCGCTTTAAAATAATAAAACAACAAACTTACAAATAACTACTAATCAATGAACTAAAGAAATATTGAAATAAGCATAGGTATTTATTTATTGATATTTATACAGGTACACAAGATCAGAAACAAATCTGTTTTGCATCTTGGACCTGACAAAAATTATCAACATCAATTACAGAGAAATGAAAGCAATTCATGATAAAGTACAGTAATGTAATTAAATTTGATAAAATACACTGTCGCTCATATAGTTGGAATATTTGTGTTTTTCCCCAATTTATGGAATTATTTTAAAAATAATTTGAAAATAATAGATCTAGATAATAGTATACATTCTCAGATTTTAATGAATAATAATTTGCCAATGTGTGCTTTGCGTGACTGCTAAAGTATGTGTATGCTACTATGCTTATCAACTAGGGGTCCTACGCCCTCAAGTCATAAATGACAGTAATGAGGATTAATGCCCCACAAAAGGGCACTAATATAACACATTAACACGGTTTTGATCATGGGGCCTCACAGTTACGAGACCATTGATTTGTCACTGAACCATGACTGTACGCAGCGGGGGCTAGGGTAGGGGGCAGTATCCATAAATATATATTTTTTTTTTAAATGCAATAAATTTTCAATAATTTATTGCATTTTACCCCGGTTCCCAACATAACAAATCCTCCGTGTGCCCATGCCTTGAGCCATAATGCATGGCCGTCCAGAGGATTTTTTTATGAATATAATAATAAAGTGAATAAAGTGAAACACCAAAATAGGCCCATAAGGGTCTGATACAGGATAAAATCATATGGTTTTCATGGTTTTCCAAATTTGTAGTCTTTCGTTCAAAAGAACTTTTTTTTATAAAAATACAGTTTAAGCGTAAAAGCAGAGAAACATATATATATATATACAGTTAAACAAACAAAACATTTTAAAAATTCATTAGATGTAATTATATAATTCTAATTGTATACAGTGCTTCGCTTTGTAAAGTTAAGTTTTCAGTAAAATATATAGATGTAATTATATTATGAACATAAAATTATACATTACAGATTTTAATAACACGCAGGCATAGTTCTACACGTTTAGTGTCTTTTCCAGTCCAAATCTCGGGGATATTCTGCAGGTATAAGATGGTTACGTTTACGGTTTACAGACAGACATTTCTCCAAACGTTTCCAAAAGTATTTCTGTCCCTCATCATCATCTTCCACCCATTCTAAATATGACCCTTGGCCTCCCATGTACAATCTGACATAAAATGGCATCACATCTTCTTCAATGTTCTCCAGGAAGACCAATATGATGTTCTCTGTCTGGGTATCGGCCACTTGATCCATTGCCATACGGAAACATGTCAGAAACCAGTCATCAACGCAGGCAGCTTTACTCAGTAATACAAGAATCTTAAAGCTTCTAGTTAAGACGTGATCTACGGCTTCCGTGCGATGCATATTAAGGGGAAGATCATCTTCCGTGAAGACGTTTCTGCTTCGCTTGTAGTACGGCAATCCCTGAAAATATGGTTTCAGTTGGTCCTGAATCCAATTATCATCATCCTCTGTCGATATGACGTAGATGTCAAAGTCGTAATCCTCGCGATCGTATTCATCCAGGATTTCTCTGTAGCCAAAAATGAAGAGTCGGAGAAGGTAGATTTTAAAACTCAGTTGCCATCTGTAGTGGTAAACGATGACGAGGACAATAACGACAATGACAACGCAATAGACTGATGAAAAGTATACAGGGAAATTCGTTGTGCAGAGATCGTTTGGTTGGATGGATTCCAGTGCCTCTCCTCCGAAAGGTTTCGGCGATGAAGATGAGCCTGTCATGATGTACGTATTACTCTCCTCAACAGAATTGGTTTGGGCTATAGTAATAGTATATGTGCCTTCTGCCTTCTTCTTAAGCGATCATCCGTCAAAAGTACATATATAATAATCCTTTGGTTACATAGGAAGACACCAGCTAGGTTCCAAAGTTGTACAGAGTGCAGACGTTTACAAGATATGCTGAGATAATGATAGTGCCAACGACTAATATTGCTTGGATGGAGCCCAGGCCAACAATGTCACGAGTAAACCCGGGAATATGAGTTGTTATATACCTCTCTTTAGTATGTTGAATAAATCTAGCCATCTGATTGGTCACAATTGGAGTCGTGGTTTTAGCCATGCCCATGAAGAAACGAACAATTGCCCGTTGCCCGGGTAACGGGCAACATAGTTAAATTTTGCTGAGATCCCGTTTGGTTATCGTGTAAAAAGTTTCTTTGTTCGAGCGCGGAAATCATATAGGCCCGAATTCACAAAGGATGTTTGTCGACAAACCTAGGTGTGTGACGCGTTAAACTTGTACAAACCTTGGTTTGTAAAAACGGGTCGAAACGCGTCATATGACGCACATAAACCTAGGTTTGTCGACAAACCTCCTTTGTGAATTCTGGCCTCAGTGTGGTCGCTAAGTGTATGCGATTTTCGAATGATCGTATCTATCAGTTAACTTTCCAGCAAAGATTAACAGACAGTGTCTCAGATTTTCTGTAATGTTTTAACCAATCTTTACTCAAAAAAGGATAAGGCAAGAATTCTTTGTAGATATTTTTGTGAATTCGGTATATAAAAGATATATGGACTGCTTTAATATTCGAGGCATAGATGTTTCTATTCTGGCTCTCCGGGACGTTACATCTTGCTATAACCCCTCGGCGCGCCATCGGGTCGTAGCAGGATTTAACGTTCCATTGAGCCTATAGAAACAGCTATGCCTTTTATAGCAGTCAATATATCTATAATATAGGTCGTATTATGAACCTTTTGTTCTTGGAAAACTAAAGATGGAAGCCTGATATGGAGAGAAATAGCTGGAAGGAAAGTGAGTATGCGACAGAGAGAGAGACAGACAGATAGAATGAAAGAGAGTGAGATAGATAGAGTGGGAGACAAGTGGCGTGTCCAAGTTGATAACAGCGATATACAACGTTGTATGCCCTAGATGGGCAATGCAACATGGGCAATGTAATTTTCGATAAACTTTTTTTGTATATTACAGATTAGCGTTATATTCTAAAGTGGCATAATCATTGCAGGGTCTGGGGGTACACTTGTTATCTTACGACAATGTTAAACATATATTTTTGTCCTCATAAATCCAAAAGAATATACAAATTTGACTTATTTGTGTTTCAACTTCCAAACAGACATCCTACTGAATTTCCACAGCTTCGACATATACAGTTAAGGTAAACATTTTTTCTGCTCAAAAGATGAATGCATTATATGTGGGAAGTGAGAAAAGAAGGGCACCTTGATCATGGGTTAAATTCTGTCAAAATATCCCGTGTGGAATTGCCCTTTGCTATAAGATAAATGTTAAAGTATGCCAGTGGAACATCGCATGTCAGCTGTACTCTACATAATGTTATGGTTCCATATTGGGAATAGACCACACAGTTATTCAAGAAATGGAAAAGACTAGAAATATATACTATTTGAACTCCCAGTACATGAACTTAAGATGTTTCCAAACAATATAAGAGATGATCGATTGTGTATTAAATTCTAACAATATTTCTGAAGATTTGGTCCCTTCAGGAAGAGCCCTTGGTTATTCTACAAATGAATGTTAAAGTTCATGTATATACCAGTCAGGCAAACATAAATAAATAATGATATGGTTTCATATTTTATATAGATAACATAGTTATTCAGGAAATGGAAAAGACTGGAAAAGATATCAGTTTGAATGTTATCTGCTTTGTTCCAAACACAAATAAAGATATCATGTGAATTCAAGGAACATGAACTCGAGATACTTCCAGACAAAGACATGAAGAAAGTGATTATTTCCTTGTACACAATGTAAATAATGACCTGACAATTCCCAGTGGTTTAACTTCATATTCAAAGATATTGGACCCCTATTAGCCTTACGGTTATCCAACAAATGAATGTTAAAGGAAATACCAGTCAGGCAAACATTAAGATGATATGGTTTCATATTTTATATAGATCACATAGTTATTCAGGAAATGGAAAAGACTGGAAAAGATATCAGTTTGAACTTTGAATGTTATCCGCTTTGTTCTAAACACAAATAAAGATATCATGTGAATTCCTGGAACATGAACTCGAGATACTTCCAGACAAAGACATGAAGAAGTGATTATTTCCTTGTACACAAAGTAAATAATGCCCTGACGATTCCCAGTGTTTTACTTCATATTCAAAGATATTGGACCCCTATTAGCCTTACGGTTATCCAACAATAAATGTTAAAGGAAATACCAGTCAGGCAAACATTAAGATGATATGGTTTCATATTTTATATAGATCACATAGTTATTCAGGAAATGGAAAAGACTGGAAAAGATATCAGTTTGAACTTTGAATGTTATCCGCTTTGTTCTAAACACAAATAAAGATATCATGTGAATTCAACACGAACTCATTTAGCAGAATGTCGGTACGTAAATGACATTTGGCACGGTTGGTTAATGCATCTTTCTACCCTGCGACTTTAATGGTACAATCCAATAACTCAAAACAGTAAAATGGCTCTTATTTAAAATGTACTCCAAATTATACCCCAAACTTCAGTGGTATAAAAAAAAATAATGTTATTTTTTATTGATAATTAAACGTTGTGAAAGTGTAGCGTATTACGATACAAGACGCCAATTTAGCGATGATGACGTCATTAGAACCTGTTTATTTGCGCGTGCATCCGGGACCGACGTTGTAGGATATTGTCAAGCTCTTAGGTTTCCTTTATTTCGACAAAATTATACAATCAATTAAAACAAGTTTAATACCAGAAGAAAGCTAACGATTAGTACATTCATTAGCCACTAACCCCAAAACCGCCTGACCACAATGGAACGAATAAGAGCTTGCGAGACCGGCCGAAGTGTGATGGAAAGTTCCCCCCCCCCCCCCCCTCCACACACACACCTCCGGGAACGGAGGGACCGCATGCGTGTTCCCAAAATCTCCGGCTCGTAACGAAAGAAAAAATGTACCCGTATTGACTTTACACACCGGACTTATGCTGAAAAGGGGGGGGGGTGCTGGGAACACGCATATGCGTAACTTTAATAACACTGAGTGGGGGGGGGGGGGGGTGGAAACTAGCTATTTTGCTCTTCTCCAATGCAAAAAGAGACGACATTGTGCTGGATTTGTATGTTTTTTCCGACAAAAGTACAGAGAAATTGCATAATATTTGTTTATTTTGTACTTTTTTAAAGGTTACCCAAGTGCCTCCCGAACACCCCAATGCTGGAAAGAAACGCACTTTTTAGAAAACTTCACTTTTTCATGCAAAAATGCTTATTTGTTCTTTGCCCGTAAGTCAGATTATTATAGTTATTCAGGAAATAGAAAAGACTGGAAAAGATGCCAGTTTGAATTTTATCCGCTTTGTTCTAAACACAAGAAAAGATATCATGTGAATTCAAGGAACAAGAACTCGAGATGCTTCCAAACAAAGCCTTGAAGAAAGTGAGTATTTCCTTGTACAGAAGGTTAATAATCCCCTGTCGATTCCTCGGTGGTTTTTACTTTATATTCAAAGATATTGGACGACCTATTAGGCAAACAGTAAAAAAAAAAAAAAAAAAAAAAAAAATTATAATAATTGTATGTGTGTGTGTGTGTGTGTGTGTGTGGAATATCTTGCTCTTTTCAACAAAATTACAATATTTTCATAATCTGATTTTTGTTTTCTTCTACAAATCCAAGTAATGTCAATACACCAAGTCAATATAAAGTGTTATAAGATGATGAAGCGGATCAATATCAAATGATTGGTCGAGAGCGTACACGTGAGCTGGCATTTATTTTGCCTAACACGTAATTTTACTAAAGACTGGTTATTGGTAAATACTTATGACCGGTCATTAGTAAAAATCATGAATTAAACATCATTTCATAAAACAAATTTAACATCATTTCATAAAACAAATATAACATCATTTTTGTTCGGGCTTTAGTAATATTACCCACACTCAGTACCTTCAAAACAGTCCAAACACACTCGCCTATCGCCTCGAGCGTGTTAGACTGTTTAAAGGTACCTTTCTTATTATATCCTTTATCGTAAGATAGTTGCATTAGGAGTGTACACAACAAGAAAAGAATAGTTTTACTAGGAAACACATTTCCTGCCGAATATTTCCCTTTTTTGTATTGCTGACGTAACGAATAGTTCACCTTTTCCCTAGGGAAAAAGTGAACTATTCGTCCCCCCCCCCCCCCTCCCCCCTATCACTCTAAAAACTGAAATGTTAAATGTCAATTTAAAAGGTCCGAGGAGTGACCACTCTTTCAAAATGTCAGATTGTTTCTTTTAACCTGCTAGATTCAATCTTTATAGTGTTGGATCCAGCACGTTCAAAGTGTTAATCTACCATTTTGAAAGAGTGGTCACTCCTCGGCCCTTTTTTAATGGTGATTTAACATTTCAGTTTTTAGAGTGTACATACACCGACAACAGACCGAACAAAAAAATACATTGCTAATGGCCAATGATTGGTCAGTTGGTATTCGGTTGCAAACAATTTGCAACCAATCTAAACCTATATGAATCACCAGATTATATCGTACTTAAATTTACACTCATTTTACAGGCCATCGTCGGATGGTGCTTTCAGTCGTGGGGAGAGACGTCACAATAAGCATCGCTTGTAAGAAAGTTAACTATATACCGGCCTTGGAAATATACCTTGGAAGTAGGCATTTAAAGTTAAAAACTTATTTGCCTCTCGTTGACATTCGGATGAAGAATCCATATTTTGACACATGTTTAGTTTATATCTTTATATGTGACAATATAATGTATTATGCAGCGCCAAATTTTGATGCAGATTTTGTGTCATGTTTAATTACTTTTAGTGGCAAAAACTTTGATGTTATCCTTGGAAACCAACGCTTATCACTATACGATGCTTCAATGATAAATATGATTTAAAATAATGCCTCAATTGGGATGCCGTTTTCATCCAAATAACAACCAATAACGCGAGAGGACGCTGTTAAGCTTAGACTTCTACATTTTTTTGTTTGTCCCCGAGGCCTACACATTTTAAAGATGCTCAAGCTTGGGTATATAGAGGAAAGCACACGGACGTACGATACCTATGCCATCTTGAGAACTGTTTACGCACGGGAGCGTAATACCCGTTGGTTCTGTGTTATGTAGTGAGCGCCAACTTGCCTTAATACGAACGACCGAGTCTAGTCGTGCCGCGCCCGATTTATCCCGAGTTTCGATTGACTGTTTAAAATTTAGTTTTAAAATATCAAATGTATTGATTGCCATTAATGATTGCCAATGATGATTGCAATAAAAAGTTCCATTTATTTGGAATTGTGTTTCTTGTGTGTCAAAATATATTTAACACTTTCTTTATATATTTATATTCAAGAATGACTATATCATTCTCGTTCGCTTAAAAAATGCCAACGTGCTGAGGTATTTGCTACAACCATGATTGCAATGAAAAATTCCATTTATTTGGAAATCCAGAACAATTAAACTCCTGTAGTACTATATATGTGTTTCATGACTGTCATAATATATTGAACACTTTCTTTATATCTTTATATAATTATATTCATGAATGATCTTATTACTCTCGTGATCCTAACGTGCTCATATTACTCCGTATTCCATATGGATACAATAAAAATATAAGTTTTTTTTTTTGTTTTACAAACATCTCCTAATCCATCTGGAACAACCCTTAATCTCCCGATTACAACTTCTGCTCCTCTTTGTAGGGGCCGAGCGCGGCTTTATCATGTGTGCTTTTACATGAACCTTTTTTGTGCAAATATGTTATGCTGGATTCTGACCGAGATTGCACAACCTAAAATGATAGGATGTTCATCCCCAATACGCTTGCAGTTCACATGTGCACCCTCCTTATTCCCTTATCCATCGTCATCGTCACTGCCATTTACGTATGCCCATCCTCTACTTCAATAACGGCTACCAAGCTTTCGGGAATCACCCCCAACATTTCCTGATTACCATTCTGCCGCTCTTTGGAGGGGCCGGGCGCGGCCTTTTCAGAAGTTTGTTTACACTAACCTTTTCAGACATTTTTTTTGAAAATAAGCTGAATTCCGACTCAATTTTGCACAACCTAAAAATATTTAACAAAACGGTCAGTCACCCGTCCCCCCCCCCCTTCAATGCGAGAGCATTTCACCCCGCAAAACCACCCCCAAGGTTTTTTCCTTATTCGTCGTTACTGTCACACGGCTTCGCTCTTCTTTTTCTTTTCTCCTTTTCCCCCTCACTCTCTCTCTCTCTCTCTCTCTCTTTCTCTTTCTTTCCTCTTCTTTCTTTTGTTTCTCTTCTCTTTTCTGTTTTCTATTCTTTTCTTCCTTTTTTTGCGCTTCCTATAGGGGGCCGCGGCCATTTCAACCCCCCCCCCCCCCCCCTGGATCCGCCAGGTGATATTCATGTTGATTAACGGAGTCTCTGCGCATCCCCATCTCCGATGAGCGGAAAACGATGAAGGACCTACCCGCGGCTGCTGTGACGTCACAGACTAAACAAAGCTAGCTGTACTGAAACTGTACAGTGCACGCACGTTACTTAATTGGTAGACTAGACGCCTTGTGAAAGTCAATGTAGGTCGGAATAGAATGTGTTTCCGTTGGCCATTCATTAATAGAAGAGGAAAAATGTTATGTATATGCTTTACATTTGCTATGGCAAAGTTGCGTATGGGTTGACGTATATGGACGAACAGCGGACGAAGAAGAAACGTACACCAAACGACCAAAATGATGAACATGTCCGAAACTAAAAATCTACTCAGCGTTCCCCTGCGAACAATCTTTGTCAAACGTATCACGAACGAATGTAACTTATGCGAACGTAACCCCCCCCCCAAACAAACAAACAAAACAAACAAAAACATGGGTACACGTTGGCTATATTTATGTAATAACATGCGACAAATGTCACATGGTGGCGGTATTCTGTTTCATTTTGATAGCTAGTTGATTCTGAGATATAGTCGCAACAACGGATGTCCCTTCTGATTAGTCAATCATTTCAAGGAGCTCCAAAAAAATTCCCTCCCATAGAGATCGTATACGTGGGAGGGAACTATTTGGTACATTATGATTTAATATATGACTACACTCGCGTATGACTCAGTGTCCCCCCCCCCCCACAACTTTTCTTTCTTTATGCCATACTCTCTCTCTCTCTCTCTCTCTGTCACACACACACTCACACACACACACGCACACACACTCGCTCTATTTCTCTGTCTGATATATCTTCCTTAAATCTGTTTCACACAGTCATTAAATATTAAGTTTAACAATAATAGTAATAACCTAGGTTTCTATAGCGCATTTCATCTTCAGAGAAAATAACAACGCGCTTTACAATAATAAAACAACAAAATTACATAAAACTACTAATCAATGAACTAAAGAAATATCAAAATAAGCATTTTATTTATTTATACATATTATACAGGTACACAAGATCAGAAATATATCTGTTCTGCATCTTGGACCTGGTAAAAATTGTCAACATTAATTACAGAGAAATTAAAGCAAATTATGATAAAGTACAGTAATGCATAATTAAATTTTGATGAAATACAATAATGCAGTTTAAACGTCATGATAAATCGTTTTTTAATAAGTAAGATTTCAGTTGTGATTTAAAGAAAGTGAAGTCTGTGGTGGTTCGGAATGTACTGGGGAGAGAATTCCAAGGACTTCTATGAAGTGAAACCTTCGTAAAATAGTGTCATTTAAATGTGATTCTTTTAAAGGTACTATGTCCCATTTGCAGGCCAAAAAAAGGAAAAGGTTAAATTCCAATGGCATTTGAAAGACAATACTAATTTAGAACTTCCCTTAAAAAAAGGGGGCTTGAAAATTTCTTTAAGTGGGAAAATAACGACTATTAGTTGTCGAATCGACTTAGGAGCTATAGAGCCAGTAAGTAATAGTCTGATTTTTCAGACCATTGTACCGAATGGTCGTACGTTTTATGCTGCGCAAAGATTCAATCAGTTTAATTTTGGCCATTACAAGAAGTGGGTTATTGATGTAGACAAATGCTCATGTACCCTTTACTGCTTATTTTATGTATGTTATTACCAAAGATGAAAAAAGGCCAATCTGTCACTCAATAGTGTCTGACAGTGAAGTCTAGCAAGTAAACAGGTTTCCTTGCATAATTTGAATATTAGGACACTGCTAACGTTTAAATTTCACAGATAGGACATACATGAGATATTCATAATTCCTGCAAAGTTCTACGGAATTTGATGTTGGCTGCAAAAGGGACATAGTATCTTTAATGTACACATTGGATATTTGGATCTGTTAAAACCTGTGTCGATATTAAACCTGCCAAAATAGCTTATTCACACGTCAACTCCTGCATATCGTAACATCTCATCTGCAGACATAGAATAAAGTGAAACACCAAAAATAGGCCCATAAGGGTCTGATACAGGATAAAATCATATGGTTTTCTTCTTTTTTTCAAATTGTTAGTCTTTCGATCAAAAGAAGTTCTTTTCATAAAAATACAGTTTAAGGTTTAAGCGTAAAAGCAGAAAAACAGATATATATATATATACATATACAGTTAAAAAACAAAACATTTTTAAAAATTCATCAGATGTAATTATATAATTCGAAATGTATACAGTGCTTCGCTTCGTAACCTTAAGTTTTCAGTAAAATATATAGATGTAATTATATTATGAACTTAAACTTAAACATTACAGATTTTAATAACACGCAGGCATAGTTATACACATTCATTGTCTTTTCCAGTCCGAAATAATTTTGATGTAGAGGTTCCAGTAATTTATCTTGAAAGTTTTAATATATCCTGAAACAGAAACTAGTTAGAAAAACAAGGTGGCAAATGGCTTACATACAAACTCTCACCTCTTTGTCATAAGGTTGTCCTTATCATAACAATGTGATATTTTCAGATCCTTTAGTAATGCCATGCATCCATTTGTTATTATATATACATGTATTTCAAATGAATAAACCACTTAGTTTTAAAGGCCGTCCCAATAAGCTTGGAAGGGCGATTTACCCATACTCATCTGAAAAAAATCAGGTTACAATTTTTGCTTAGGATATTTATTTAATTAGATGGAAGGTGTCGTTATGGGGTTATATGCAATTACTTTTTCCCAATTTTGTATTTCACAATTGCAAACATGTTTAGAAATTCATTTTCGGTCAATTTTAATATACAAAATAGCCACGTGCCGTCTCGATAATCTTCACTGTGGAGTACGTACACAGTATGGGTGTTGGCTAAAATGCATGCGTTACAGGGGCATTATAGCCTTCAATTGTACTATTGTCCATGACAAAAACATCTTTAAACGTGCCTCCTTTTTTTTATAAATCGTTGCGATGATTATTATCATACGTTACTGAATTACAGGTTTTTGACATTCCGTTACCGCGCTTTGTAACCGTTATAACTTTTGAAATAAGCTCGCTTTGAATGAATTAAATATGTTCCCGGATCCTTAGTGGTTATTCAATCGTAATCAAACCCATTGGTTGAGTAATCTTAGATTGCTGATAGCATAATTAAAAAAAATATTGAAAAAAACAACATTTTGTTAATGTTTTTTTTTGTTCTTTTGGAAATTATTTTCCTCTGTTGTATTTTTTAAGTATTTATGAGAAAAAATTTGCAAATTTCGTAGATCTCTAGATGGGCGACGCCATAGGCAGAGAAAAACATTATTAGGCCTAAGATCTTCTTCTTAAAAGTGCATTCGAATTTTATAACACTCCCACCCCCCCCCCCCCCCCCCCCTCCCCGATGGTTATTCGGCTGAGAACCAGAAACAACGAAAAGGGGAACAGGTAGCAAGAGACAGAGATAATAGAGAAGGAGAAAGATAGACTAGGCAACTCTCATTCTAAAGGACTGGTATGAGATGATTACGCTTACGGTTTACAGACAGGCATTTATCCAAACGTTTCCAAAAGTATTTCTGTCCTTCATCATCATCTTCCACCCGTTCTACATATGGCCCTTCGCCTCGCATGTACAATCTAACATGTAATGGCATCTCATTTTCTTTAATGTTCTGCAGGAACACTACTACGATGTTCTCTGTCTGGGTATCGGCCACTTGATCCATTGCCATACGGAAACATGTCAGAAACCAGTCATCAGCGCAGGCAGCTTTACTCAGTAAAACAAGGATTTTAAAGCTTCTTGTTAAGACGTGATCTACGGCTTCCGTGCGATGCATGCCAATGGGCAGGTCATCTTCCGTGAAGACGTTTCTGCTTCGCTTGTAGTACGGCAATCCCTGAAAATATGGTTTCAGTTGGTCCTGAATCCAATTCTCATCATCCTCTGTCGATATGACGTAGATGTCAAAGTCGTAATCCTCGCGATCGTTTTCGTCCAGGATTTCTCTGTAGCCAAAAATGAAGAGTCGGAGAAGGAAGATTTTATACCTCAGTTGCCATCTGTAGTGGTACACGATGACGATGACAATAACGACAATGACAACGCAGAAGACTGTTGAAAAGTATACAGGGAAATTCGTTGTGCAGAGATCGTTTGGTTGGATGGATTCTAGTGCCTCTCCTCCAAAAGGTTTCAGTGATGAAAATGAGCACGTTGTTTCTTTACCTCTCTGAACATCTATGGCTCCACGCAGAAATTTTATTAACCATTGCGATTTGCAGGAGCATTCGATGGGATTTTGTGACAGATCGATTGAAGATAGCGTGGTTGAAATTTGGGAAAATGTTGATTGATTAAAAACGCTAAGCAGATTTCTTGCAAGATCTATAGACGTTATCATCTGCGTTTTAGCAAATAAAGCCTCATCGATATAAAACAATGCGTTATTTCCAATCAAAAAGATACTCAAATGAATCAGGTTGTCGAAGATATGCAAGGGAAGTATTTGTAAGTTATTATTTTGCAGAGATAGAGAAATAAGTGAGGTCATCGAGGCAAAGGCGCCAGATTCGATCGTGGAAATTTGGCAATCACTCATATTGAGAACTTGTAACGCCAAAAGGTTGTCAAAAACCCCAGACGGTAAACTACCGATATTGTTTTGTTTCAGTCCGAGATACGTTAAATTGTGAAGTCCTTGAAACAGAGATATATTTTTAGATGAATCCCACAGTTCTCTCAATATCACATACGAGTAATCTAATTCAATGCTGTTAAGATATGGCGTGTACTGGAATGTTTTGCCTGGAACTAAAGTAGATAGAGATCGCCACCAGTCGTAGGGTCTATATTTGAAAACGAATGTTTCGAGAAGTGGAGCATATAAGGTAATTTTTGCAATTCTGGTACGGGATATATCGAACGCTCGTAAGTTGTTAAGTCCTGATAGAGTTGTAGTTGGTATAGTTATTAACATAGCGTTGTAAGTTAGGTCCAAGAATGTAAGATTTGTCAGACCCTTGAAGGCAAATGGACTCAACATCTGAAGGTTGTTCTCTGACAAATTCAGTTCCCAAAGATCAATCTTCCATGATGACCCCGAAGGATTGACTTGCTCTATCTCTGTGCCACTGGCTTTAAGGCTTCGAAGTTCCTTCATGCCATGAAAGAAAGCAGGCTCCAGAACTCCTATGTGAAAGGTCTGTAGCACCATCTCATAAACGGATGTTAGATTAGCAAAGATGGACGGGTAACACTTGAAATCGTTTTGTTGCAGCAGGAGGTAAACAAATATTTTACCACGCAATGGATCAAAGAAGTCACGAGGGACATCGGTGAATGCCATCACCAGAAACAGTTCAACTATCTCAGATTGAGCGATACCCGTAAACAAATTCTTCCATACTTGCAATGTTTGCCCTGGCCCCGGTAATAGAAACTCAAATACCAAAGCAAGAATGGGAAAATCAGCAACAACATCGGCATCAATTTTCTTGAAACTAGTCCCACCGACATAAAGAACTTCGGTCCTGCAAGGGAAATTTAGAACATCAGCTGATATTTCTTGAAATTTGTTAGAACAGAAGTTTAGCTTAGTCAGTGTTCTTTTGGGGCACTTCGAAATATTGATATACGTTAGTTCATTCCCCCTTAAATCAAGGCTCTGTAGCTGAGGTAAGAATCCGAGGGTCTCATTCGGGAAGTATGATAAATTGCAATATTGAAGGGACAGGCTCGACAAACGTTTGGACTCCTGAAAGATATCACTTCCGGGTAGGGTAAAAATGGGGTTATGGTCTAGGGACAAGCAGGACAGCTGGTCGACAGGAAAGAAAGTCGCTAAATCTATAAAGCCGATGAGATTGTTTGACATGTCTAACTTCTCCAATAGAGAGTACCTGAGGAATGACGTATTCCACAGGCTTCGGATGAAGTTTGACGACAGATCAAGCGAACGAAGATCATTGATGAGGTTATTGGGTACGTCTTTCAGCTGCCTATTTGAGCAATCGGCAATTTTCTCCAGGAAATCCACAGAACACGCATAGCTCTTAAGAGTACCGTTGATGTGACCTGCTACTCTTGTTATTCCGTGTTCATTAAGTGGCCGGATTTCCTGGCGCGGGGACACCGTGATAAGTGAACATATCAGGAGGATGGATAATTGGAAAATTATCTCCCACGTCATGATGTATGTATTACTCTCCTCAACAGAATTGGTTTGGGCTATAGTAATAGTATTTGTGCCTTCTGCCCTCTTCTTTAGCGATCATCCGTCAAAATTACATATATAATAATCCTTTGGTTACATAGGAAGCCACCAGCTAGGTTCCAAAGTTGTACAGAGTGCAGACGTTTACAAGATATGCTGATATAATGATAGTGCCAACGACTAATATTGCTTGGATGGAGCCCAGGCCACTGCCAATGTCACGAGTAAACCCGGGAATATGAGTTGTTATATACCTCTCTTTAGTATGTTGAATATATCTAGCCATCTGATTGGTCACAATTGGAGTCGTGATTTTAGCCATGCCCATAAAGAAACGAACAATTGCCCGTTGCCCGGGTAACGGGCAGCATAGTTAAATTTTGCAGAGATCCCGTTTGGTTTACGTGTAAAAAGTTTCTTTGTTCGAGCGCGGAAATCATATAGGCCCGAATTCACAAAGGAGGTTTGTCGACAAACCTAGGTTTATGTGCGTCATAATGACGCGTTAAACTTGTACAAACCTTGGTTTGTAAAAACGCGTCAAAATGCGTCATATGACGCACTAAACCTAGGTTTGTCGACAAACCTCCTTTGTGAATTCTGGCCACATTATGTGTGCGATTTTCGAATGATCGTATCAATCAGTTAACTTTCCAGCAAAGATTAACAGACAGTGTCTCAGATTTTCTCTAATGTTTTAACCAATCTTTACTCAAAAAAAGGATAAGGCAAGAATTCTTTGTAGATTTTTGTGTGAATTCGGTATATAAAAGATATATGTGACCCGGCACCACAAAACCAACAAAAAGTCGCAACCAGCGATTCTCCGTAATCAGCTAAAATGTAAATTTAGGTTAAAAAAATAGATTTTAGTTTTTTTGCATTTTCTGAAAGAGTGGTCTTTTCTGTACCTAGTATCAAAATTTGGAAGTCTAAAACATAGTAGAAGATGTGTTTTAAACGGTTTTTCTAGACCACTTTTTTTCGCACAGCCTTCGGTCTCTTCCAAAATTTGATCACTTTTCCCGAGCGAAATTATCGTAGTCCGGAAATGGTCGGTCGTTGCTAACGGGTCGTGCTACGCGGGCTGTGATTGGTCCGTTATAGCAATCAGTGCGGCGCGCCATTTTGTTTGTATCCGCTTTCACATCCGAGTTCCACAGATTTGCGTTCGTCTTATATTCTCCGTTAACGACTTCGAGTAGCTTGATTGTACATCACATATCCAGAATTTGTTGATCAAGAGTAAGAACATTATTATATTAAATATAATCATATAATCTCAAATGTATAAAATGTTTATACATTTGAGAGTGACAAGTTGCGAAAAAGTCTACAACGTCGTTAAAATGCCAGGTTTTGTACGTGAGCAGAGCCGTGGGATGGTACCGGGGTGCACCAACGCAGATGCCCGGGTAGCTCGGGCGGTCAACGAAGCGATGATGCGGGGGCTAGCTGCGGGGGATCAGGCCAACCTTACAGCTTTGCTTACTGAACACTTCGGGCAAGACAGCGACGAGAGAATTCCTGATAATGTGGTTACAAATAATTGCCCAGATGTATACAAAACAAGATAGGTGACAAGCAGTGTTATGTAAGGGGGAACAAAAAGACTCCGGGTCCACCATGAATAGGCATTGTCTAGTGCAGGTGTCTCGGCACTATGTTGCAGTTCACTTAATCTGTCCAATTACAACTCTATACATTTACAACATAATAACTTTTGAAAGACTTAAGTCCACACATTGAAACCTCAGAAACATAATGAACAGACTATGTTTGACCATCAGGCCAAATTTCAGCCTAATCTGAAAATCTCTTCATAGTGGTTGCTATGGCCTTTTGATTCACCCTTCTATTGATTTCCCTGTGGTTTGCCTGCTCCGCATGCTTGAATAGCCCCAAACTTTAAAGCTCTCTTTCTCACAATTTAATACCAGTAACCTCCCTCACCAGCTCTTTTCATTCACTAAATTGAAAGGGTTAGGAAGCTTCAATTTGGACAAGTAATATACCATTTTAATGAGGAGAACTTCTTCTTTCATAATCAGATGAAATCAGGAAAATATTTTTTTGCGACATTTTGGTGGTTTTGTGGTGCCGGGTCACATATGGACTGCTTTAATATTCGAGGCATAGCTGTTTCTATTCTGGCTCTCCGGGACGTTACATCTTGCTATAACCCCTCGGCGCGTCATGGGGTCGTAGCAGGATTTAACGTTCCATTGAGCCTATAGAAACAGCTATGCCTTTTATAGCAGTCAATATATCTATAATATAGGTCGTATTATGAACCTTTTGTTCTTGGAAAACTAAAGCTGGAAGCCTGATATGGAGAGTAATAGCTGGAAGGAAAGTGAGTGTATGATAGAGAGAGAGACAGACAGATAGAATGAAAGAGAGTGAGATAGATAGAGTGGGAGACAAGTGGCGTGTCCAAGTTGATAACAGCGATATACAACGTTGTATGCCCTAGATGGGCAATGCAACATGGGCAATGTAATTTTCGATAAACTTTTTTTGTATATTACAGATTAGCGTTATATTCTAAAGTGGCATAATCATTGCAGGGTCTGGGGGGTACACTTGTTATCTTACGACAATGTTAAACATATATTTTTGTCCTCATAAATCCAAAAGAATATACAAATTTGACTTATTTGTGTTTCAACTTCCAAACAGACATCCTACTGAATTTCCACAGCTTCGACCAATACAGTTAAGGTAAACATTTTTTCTGCTCAAAAGATGAATGCATTATATGTGGGAAGTGAGAAAAGAAGGGCACCTTGATCATGGGTTAAATTCTGTCAAAATATCCCGTGTGGAATTGCCCTTTGCTATAAAATAAATGTTAAAGTATGCCAGTGGAACATCGCATGTCAGCTGTACTCTACATAATGTTATGGTTCCATATTGGGAATAGACCACACAGTTATTCAAGAAATGGAAAAGACTAGAAATATATACTATTTGAACTCCCAGTACATGAACTTAAGATGTTTCTAAACAATATAAGAGATGATCGATTGTGTATTAAATTCTAACAATATTTCTGAAGATTTGGTCCCTTCAGGAAGAGCCCTTGGTTATTCTACAAATGAATGTTAAAGTTCATGTATATACCAGTCAGGCAAACATAAATAAATAATGATATGGTTTCATATTTTATATAGATAACATAGTTATTCAGGAAATGGAAAAGACTGGAAAAGATATCAGTTTGAGAGTTATCTGCTTTGTTCCAAACACAAATAAAGATATCATGTGAATTCAAGGAACATGAACTCGAGATACTTCCAGACAAAGACATGAAGAAAGTGATTATTTCCTTGTACACAATGTAAATAATGACCTGACAATTCCCAGTGGTTTAACTTCATATTCAAAGATATTGGACCCCTATTAGCCTTACGGTTATCCAACAAATGAATGTTAAAGGAAATACCAGTCAGGCAAACATTAAGATGATATGGTTTCATATTTTATATAGATCACATAGTTATTCAGGAAATGGAAAAGACTGGAAAAGATATCAGTTTGAACTTTGAATGTTATCCGCTTTGTTCTAAACACAAATAAAGATATCATGTGAATTCCTGGAACATGAACTCGAGATACTTCCAGACAAAGACATGAAGAAGTGATTATTTCCTTGTACACAAAGTAAATAATGCCCTGACGATTCCCAGTGTTTTACTTCATATTCAAAGATATTGGACCCCTATTAGCCTTACGGTTATCCAACAAATGAATGTTAAAGGAAATACCAGTCAGGCAAACATTAAGATGATATGGTTTCATATTTTATATAGATCACATAGTTATTCAGGAAATGGAAAAGACTGGAAAAGATATCAGTTTGAACTTTGAATGTTATCCGCTTTGTTCTAAACACAAATAAAGATATCATGTGAATTCAACACGAACTCATTTAGCAGAATGTCGGTACGTAAATGACATTTGGCACGGTTGGTTAATGCATCTTTCTACCCTGCGACTTTAATGGTACAATCCAATAACTCAAAACAGTAAAATGGCTCTTATTTAAAATGTACTCCAAATTATACCCCAAACTTCAGTGGTATCAAAAAAAATAATGTTATTTTTTATTGATAATTAAACGTTGTGAAAGTGTAGCGTATTACGATACAAGACGCCAATTTAGCGATGATGACGTCATTAGAACCTGTTTATTTGCGCGTGCATCCGGGACCGACGTTGTAGGATATTGTCAAGCTCTTAGGTTTCCTTTATTTCGACAAAATTATACAATCAATTAAAACAAGTTTAATACCAGAAGAAAGCTAACGATTAGTACATTCATTAGCCACTAACCCCAAAACCGCCTGACCACAATGGAACGAATAACAGCTTGCGAGACCGGCCGAAGTGTGATGGAAACTTCCCCCCCCCCCCCCCCCCCTCCACACACACACCTCCGGGAACGGAGGGACCGCATGCGTGTTCCCAAAATCTCCGGCTCGTAACGAAAGAAAAAATGTACCCGTATTGACTTTACACACCGGACTTATGCTGAAAAGGGGGGGGGGGGTGCTGGGAACACGCATATGCGTAACTTTAATAACACTGAGTGGGGGGGGGGGTGGAAACTAGCTATTTTGCTCTTCTCCAATGCAAAAAGAGACGACATTGTGCTGGATTTGTATGTTTTTTCCGACAAAAGTACAGAGAAATTGCATAATATTTGTTTATTTTGTACTTTTTTAAAGGTTACCCAAGTGCCTCCCGAACACCCCAATGCTGGAAAGAAACGCACTTTTTAGAAAACTTCACTTTTTCATGCAAAAATGCTTATTTGTTCTTTGCCCGTAAGTCAGATTATTATAGTTATTCAGGAAATAGAAAAGACTGGAAAAGATGCCAGTTTGAATTTTATCCGCTTTGTTCTAAACACAAGAAAAGATATCATGTGAATTCAAGGAACAAGAACTCGAGATGCTTCCAAACAAAGCCTTGAAGAAAAAGAGTATTTCCTTGTACAGAAGGTTAATAATCCCCTGTCGATTCCTCGGTGGTTTTTACTTTATATTCAAAGATATTGGACGACCTATTAGGCATACAGTAAAAAAAGTATAAAAAAAAAAAAAATTGTGTGTGTGTGTGTGTGTGTGTGTGTGAAATATCTTGCTCTTTTCAACAAAATTACAATATTTTCAAAATCAGATTTTTTTTTTTTCTTCTACAAATCCAAGTAATGTTAATACACCAAGTCAATATAAAGTGTTATAAGATGATGAAGCGGATCATTATCAAATGATTGGTCGAGAGCGTACACGTGAGCAGGCATTTATTTTGCCTAACACGTAATTTTACTAATGACTGGTTATTGGTAAATACTTATGACCGGTCATTAGTAAAAATCATGAATTAAACATCATTTCATAAAACAAATTTAACATCATTTCATAAAACAAATATAACATCATTTTTGTTCTGGCTTTAGTAATATTACCCACACTCAGTACCTTCAAAACAGTCCAAACACACTCGCCTATCGCCTCGAGCGTGTTAGACTGTTTAAAGGTACCTTTCTTATTATATCCTTTATCGTAAGATAGTTGCATTAGGAGTGTACACAACAAGAAAAGAATAGTTTTACTAGGAAACACATTTCCTGCCGAATATTTCCTTTTTTTGTATTGCTGACGTAACGAATAGTTCACCTTTTCCCTAGGGAAAAAGTGAACTATTCGTCCCCCCCCCCTCCCCCCTATCACTCTAAAAACTGAAATGTTAAATGTCAATTTAAAAGGTCCGAGGAGTGACCACTCTTTCAAAATGTCAGATTGTTTCTTTTAACCTGCTAGATTCAATCTTTATAGTGTTGGATCCAGCACGTTCAAAGTGTTAATCTACCATTTTGAAAGAGTGGTCACTCCTCGGCCCTTTTTTAATGGTGATTTAACATTTCAGTTTTTAGAGTGTACATACACCGACAACAGACCGAACAAAAAAATACATTGCTAATGGCCAATGATTGGTCAGTTGGTATTCGGTTGCAAACAATTTGCAACCAATCTAAACCTATATGAATCACCAGATTATATCGTACTTAAATTTACACTCATTTTACAGGCCATCGTCGGATGGTGCTTTCAGTCGTGGGGAGAGACGTCACAATAAGCATCGCTTGTAAGAAAGTTAACTATATACCGGCCTTGGAAATATACCTTGGAAGTAGGCATTTAAAGTTAAAAACTTATTTGCCTCTCGTTGACATTCGGATGAAGAATCCATATTTTGACACATGTTTAGTTTATATCTTTATATGTGACAATATAATGTATTATGCAGCGCCAGATTTTGATGCAGATTTTGTGTCATGTTTAATTACTTTTAGTGGCAAAAACTTTGATGTTATCCTTGGAAACCAACGCTTATCACTATACGATGCTTCAATGATAAATATGATTTAAAATAATGCCTCAATTGGGATGCCGTTTTCATCCAAATAACAACCAATAACGCGAGAGGACGCTGTTAAGCTTAGACTTCTACATTTTTTGTTTGTCCCCGAGGCCTACACATTTTAAAGATGCTCAAGCTTGGGTATATAGAGGAAAGCACACGGACTTGCGATACCTATGCCATCTTGAGAACTGTTTACGCACGGGAGCGTAATACCCGTTGGTTCTGTGTTATGTAGTGAGCGCCAACTTGCCTTAATACGAACGACCGAGTCTAGTCGTGCCGCGCCCGATTTATCCCGAGTTTCGATTGACTGTTTAAAATTTAGTTTTAAAATATCAAATGTATTGATTGCCATTAATGATTGCCAATGATGATTGCAATAAAAAGTTCCATTTATTTGGAAATGTGTTTCTTGTGTGTCAAAATATATGTAACACTTTCTTTAAACATTTATACTCAAGAATGACTTTATCATTCTCGTTCGCTTAAAAAATACCAACGTGCTGAGGTATTTGCTACAACCATGATTGCAATATAAACTTCCATTTATTTAGAAATCCAGAACTATATATGTGTTTCCTGTAGTACTATATATGTGTTTCTTAACTGTCATAATATTGGACACTTTCTTTATATCTTTATATATTTATATTCATGAATGACCTCATCACTCTAGTTTGGGATGGAGATATTCATTGATTTTAAAAACGAATTTTATTTTCATTATTGCAAAGTTGAAACTTTGATTCGACAAGGTTATCAAAATTCAATGCTTGGAAACATTCGAAGTAATGATTATTGTAAATTACAAAACGCTTGAATACAGCCCTGGCATAGCACCTGAAGAGCTCTACGAACGCTGCTGAGATGTGTGAGATCACAGGATGGACATGATTTGCACAAGCAGACGATGTCCCATGACATCTCACACCTTCTCAGTGCCTGATTTTCATCTTCCCTTGAGTTCTTTCTCTTACTCCACTACCGTCAGACTAAATGTATTATAATCACTGGCGTACTGGTGGGAGGCTTGGGCGGGCGCCAGCCCCCCCCCCCCCCAAATAAAATTGAACCATGACTTATTTTCACAAGTGATGTATAAAATGTTCGTGATATCACATGATTTTCAGCAAAATACTAGTTTCTCCATTATTTCTTGCAAACTGACCCATTCCCAAATAGCCAGGGAGAGCATATGTTTTTAATAGTCACTAAGGGCCTTATAGTGGCCACTAACAGTAACACTAGTAAAAAATAATTACTTCCAAGAAGCTACTGTGCAAAGCACTGCCGAGAGATAACATGCTACCCACCACTCGGGCTGCATGAGCATGCACAGATTTGCGAACGAGCGTTCCATACTTACATCCAGGCCCGTAGCCAGAGTTTCATGTTTTGGGGGCACAGGCCCCCCCCCCCCTACCCTCCCGTGGCTACGTGCCTGCTTACATCATGTAACACTGCACATATACCGTTAAGGGGCCCAGTGGGGGGAATTTAATTCAGACAAGTAGAGAACGGTACAACGAAACGTCTTCTTTCTCTAATAATTTAATGAAACGAGAAAATGATTTCAGTCAAGGATTAAGAGTAATACTTAAATGAAACGTCATTGCTTCCGAGCTTCGCGCGGGAGGGGAAAACTGAATTCAGACAAGAACACTATACAACGAATCGTCTTCTTATTTAATGAAACGTGAAAGCTTCAGCGCTTCGCGCAGGAAATGCGAAAATGAATTCAGACAAGGATTAAGAGTAATAATTTATCGAAACGTCAAAGCTTCCGCGCTTCGCGTGAGAGGGGGGGGGGGGTGGGGGAACTGAAATCAGACAAGGATTAAGAGTCGGGACCAGTACAATGGATCGTCTTCTTTCTCTAATAACTAAATGAAACGTGAAACGTCATAGTTTCACATAGGGGCAAAACAAGAATTAAGATTTGAGAACGGTACAATATACTCGAGACTTTTGCAAGTACTACTGGTGAAGTACCGGACCACCGTCTTTGTGCATTGTGTGGCATCAAAGCATAATTTATACAACGTCTCACGACGTGACAGATCACTTTTCACTAACTTCTAACCAATCAGAAGGCCTCTTTTTTTCCAGGAAGTGCCGGTGGACATTAATGCGCCAAATGTGGTTCTAAAATTGCAAAAGATCCCTACTCTTGGAAGGGGTAGGAGAAAGCAATTTTACGTCATATTACTCCAGGAAGTTCCTGAAAATGGTCTAATTTAGTTCTAAAATTTCAAATGCTTCTTACTCTGGGAGGGGGCTCCGCTCCCTCGCCGCTATAGCCTCGTTCTGTCGCTTCATCGTTTTACATAAATATATTTCAGCCAATGCCATTTTGTGCCCCCCCCCCCGTTAAGAAATTCCTGGATCCGCCACTGATGCCCATTCCCCTTGAGCTTCGGGGCCTCCGCCCCTTGCCCCCCCCCCCCCCCCCCCCCCCCGCCGGGGCGTTGCCTTTAGACCCCACTTTGAGAAACGTTCAGCGGGGCCTGCATTTTAGAGTGGGGTGATTCAAATGTTTTTTGTCAGCCCCCCCAAACGTTTTTGCTCATTACGCCACTGATTATAATCTATTGACTCACTCTAAACCCAGCGCTTGGTTTTATTTTGACATGCAGCGATACCAAAAATAAAGGAATCTGTCTCTTGTAAACAAAATAAGACGCTATTGTATATTCAGCTGAACAGTGCACACACCGCGGTATGTTCAGCGTTTCAAGAGGGAACAAATGCCGTCCTTAATATCATTCCGGGGGGTTTCAATTTGAAAGTCAGGTTTATTTGATTGTTAATTAACCCTATCCTGTGTATTTACAAACAAAAGATTTTAGTTATCATAATCGGTTTTATATCCCCTTTTGAATGGTTTGAAATGCCATCACATTTATATACACTAAACTCATTATAATTTGAGAAATAATAGCTTTGTAATTAAGTTCATTCTTTATGGGATGTCGTCTGCTTGGGCAGTATTGGTCCATTATGTGACGTCATTTAAACATCGTTATTTTTCTGGCGAATATCTCGTATATCCCTGATGCTATGGAGGTGGTTGTATTTGTATTTTTATAAATCACCCGATATGTAATTGACCTAAAATTCGTACGATGGCTTTGTATTAGCTTACCAGTTTATAGTGATACATTAGTTGACATATTTATGATTTTCTTTGAATTTCCACTTTAAAAACTACCAACGTGCTCATATTACTCTGTATTCCATAATGAATACAATACAAATATAAGTGTTTTTTTAATTTCTTTTTACAAACGTCTCCCAATCCATCTGGAACAACCCTTAATCTCCCGATTACAACTTCTGCTCCTCTTTGTAGGGGCCGAACGCGGCTTTATCATGAGTGCTTTTACATGAACCTTTTTTGTGCAAGTATGTTATGCTGGATTCCGACCGAGATTGCACAACCTAAAATGATAGGATGATCATCCCCAATACGCTTGCAGTTCACATGTGCACCCCTTCCTCCTTATTCCCTTATCCATCGTTATCGTCACTGTCATTTACGTATGCCCATCCTCATCTTCAATAACGGCTACCCAGCTTTCGGGAATGACCCCAACATTTCCTGATTACCATTCTGCCGCTCTTTGGAGGGGCCGGGCGCGGCCTTTTTAGAAGTTTGTTTACACTAACCTTTTCAGACACTATTTTTGAAAATAAGCTGAATTCCGACTCTATTTTGCACAACCTAAAAAATATTTAACAAAATGGTCAGTCACCCCTCCCCCCCCCCCTTTCCATGCGAGAGCATTTTACACGCGCATACCACCCCCAAGGTTTTTCCCTTATTCGTCGTTACTGTCACTTAGTGCCATTTCCTTGTCTTTCTCCTTTCCTCACACGGCTTCTCTCTTCTTCTTTTTTTCTCCTTTTCATTCTCTCTCTCTCTTTCTCTTCTTTCCTCTTCTTTCTTTTCTCTTCTCTTTTCTTTTCTTTTCTCTTCTCTTCTCCTTTTGTTTCTCTTCTCTTTTCCGTTTTCTCTTCTTTTCTTCCTTGTTTTTTTTTTTGCGCTTCCTATAGGGGGGCCGCGGCCGTTTCGACACCCCCCCCCCCCCCCATGGATCCGCAAGGTGATATTCATGTTGATTAACGGAGTCTCTGCGCATCCCCATCTCCGATGAGCGGGAAACGATGAAGGACCTACTCGCGGCTGCTGTGACGTCACAGACTAAAAAAAAAACTAGCTGTACTGAAACTGTACAGTGCACGCACGTTACTTAATTGGTATCTAGACTAGACGCCTTGTGAAAGTCAATGTAGGTCGGAATAGAATGTGTATCCGTTGGCCATTCATTAATAGAAGAGGAAAAATGTTATGTATACGCTTTACATTTGCTATGGCAAAGTTGCGTATGGGTGGATGTGTATGGACGAACAGCGGACGAAGAAGAAACGTACACCAAATGACCAAAATGTTGAACCAGGAAGCTGTAATGAATGGAGATACCGTCTCGAAAGAATTTTACGAGGGAAAAACATTCAAGATTAACCTGGCTTAACAAAAAGAAATGTAACCCTCTCTAGCCATCATTTCCATTAACAGCTGTCCATATCAATGCACAGTCCCTCTCTGGCATTCCAAATAGTACGACATGTTACGCAACGCCATCTGCTTCCCTAAGTTCTCTATTCACTCTTTTGCAAAAATATGCAAGCATCGAGCTTTGAAGCCATGCGTGGCACCGACAAATTAAGTCATGTTCAGTGAAGATGTATTTAGCTATAACATATAAAATACAGAATTCACAACATATGACCAATGCAACTTTCTATTAGACATCAAATGCTTTTTCCGTTCTCGGAAAGCTCTACTGAAGACATGGCCATTTCAACCAGCGAAAGCGACCAAGGAAATCATGAGTTAGAGCGAATGAAAGGTTTTCATCATCATGATTTTCTCATCTAATTATTGACATTTTCCGAAAATTTCCGAAATTTGTACATAGCTAGAAAGGTAGTCCAAAGGTTTATCTTCCTAAAGAACTAAATGAAATTGTGTTATATGTTTGCGCATTTATTGATTTAGGGCTAGAAGTTGTCAAGTTATCACCACTATTCACCCCAAGTACGGGCTGGCAAAGCAAAAGCCGCCGTGCACGCTGAGCTGGGCTGTGTGTGGAAAGGGAGGACTTAGTGCTACTAGGGAGCTGTACGGTTTCGGAGGGGGATTAAGGGAATTACGGTAGGGGAAACAAAAGACGCGCGGTGCCACGGATGACTTCAGAGGGGCCTCTTGGACGGGATCTCCATTAATTACAGCTTCCTGGTTGAACATGTCCGAAACTAAAAATCTACTCAGCGTACCCCTGTGAACCCCTACGAACCGGTAACAGATACAACCTTTGTCAAACATATCACGAACGAATGTAACTTATGCGACAGTAACCCCCCCCCCCCCCCCCCAGAAAAAAAAGGAAAAAAAATGGGTACACGTTGGCTATATTTATATATGCGACAAATGTCTGATGGTGGCGGTATTCTCTTTCATTATGATAGCTAGTTGATTCAGAGATATAGTCGCAACAACGGATGTCCCTTCTGAATAGTCAATCAATTCAAGGAGCTCCAAAGAGTCCCTCCCATCGTATACTTGGGAGGGAACTATTTGATACATTATGATTTAATCTAATCTATAACTACACTCGCGTACGACTCTGTGTCCCCCCACAACTTTTCTTTCTTTATGCCATTCTCTCTCTCTCTCTCTCTCTCTCTCTCACAAACACACACACACACACACGCACACACTCGCTCTATTTATCTGTCTGGTATACCTTTCTTAAATCGGTTTCACACAGTCATTAATATTAACTGAATATCCTCAACAGTTTAATAATAACAATAATAATAACCTAGGTTTCTATAGCGCATTTCATCTTCAGAGAAAATAGCAACGCGCTTTAAAATAATAAAACAACAAACTTACAAATAACTACTAATCAATGAACTAAAGAAATATTGAAATAAGCATAGGTATTTATTTATTGATATTTATACAGGTACACAAGATCAGAAACAAATCTGTTTTGCATCTTGGACCTGACAAAAATTATCAACATCAATTACAGAGAAATGAAAGCAATTCATGATAAAGTACAGTAATGTAATTAAATTTGATAAAATACACTGTCGCTCATATAGTTGGAATATTTGTGTTTTTCCCCAATTTATGGAATTATTTTAAAAATAATTTGAAAATAATAGATCTAGATAATAGTATACATTCTCAGATTTTAATGAATAATAATTTGCCAATGTGTGCTTTGCGTGACTGCTAAAGTATGTGTATGCTACTATGCTTATCAACTAGGGGTCCTACGCCCTCAAGTCATAAATGACAGTAATGAGGATTAATGCCCCACAAAAGGGCACTAATATAACACATTAACACGGTTTTGATCATGGGGCCTCACAGTTACGAGACCATTGATTTGTCACTGAACCATGACTGTACGCAGCGGGGGCTAGGGTAGGGGGCAGTATCCATAAATATATATATTTTTTTTAAATGCAATAAATTTTCAATAATTTATTGCATTTTACCCCGGTTCCCAACATAACAAATCCTCCGTGTGCCCATGCCTTGAGCCATAATGCATGGCCGTCCAGAGGATTTTTTTATGAATATAATAATAAAGTGAATAAAGTGAAACACCAAAATAGGCCCATAAGGGTCTGATACAGGATAAAATCATATGGTTTTCATGGTTTTCCAAATTTGTAGTCTTTCGTTCAAAAGAACTTCTTTTTTATAAAAATACAGTTTAAGCGTAAAAGCAGAGAAACATATATATATATATATACAGTTAAACAAAACATTTTAAAAATTCATTAGATGTAATTATATAATTCTAATTGTATACAGTGCTTCGCTTTGTAAAGTTAAGTTTTCAGTAAAATATATAGATGTAATTATATTATGAACATAAAATTATACATTACAGATTTTAATAACACGCAGGCATAGTTCTACACGTTTAGTGTCTTTTCCAGTCCAAATCTCGGGGATATTCTGCAGGTATAAGATGGTTACGTTTACGGTTTACAGACAGACATTTCTCCAAACGTTTCCAAAAGTATTTCTGTCCCTCATCATCATCTTCCACCCATTCTAAATATGACCCTTGGCCTCTCATGTACAATCTGACATAAAATGGCATCACATCTTCTTCAATGTTCTCCAGGAAGACCAATATGATGTTCTCTGTCTGGGTATCGGCCACTTGATCCATTGCCATACGGAAACATGTCAGAAACCAGTCATCAACGCAGGCAGCTTTACTCAGTAATACAAGAATCTTAAAGCTTCTAGTTAAGACGTGATCTACGGCTTCCGTGCGATGCATATTAAGGGGAAGATCATCTTCCGTGAAGACGTTTCTGCTTCGCTTGTAGTACGGCAATCCCTGAAAATATGGTTTCAGTTGGTCCTGAATCCAATTATCATCATCCTCTGTCGATATGACGTAGATGTCAAAGTCGTAATCCTCGCGATCGTATTCATCCAGGACTTCTCTGTAGCCAAAAATGAAGAGTCGGAGAAGGTAGATTTTATAACTCAGTTGCCATCTGTAGTGGTAAACGATGACGAGGACAATAACGACAATGACAACGCAATAGACTGATGAAAAGTATACAGGGAAATTCGTTGTGCAGAGATCGTTTGGTTGGATGGATTCCAGTGCCTCTCCTCCGAAAGGTTTCGGCGATGAAGATGAGCCTGTCATGATGTACGTATTACTCTCCTCAACAGAATTGGTTTGGGCTATAGTAATAGTATATGTGCCTTCTGCCTTCTTCTTAAGCGATCATCCGTCAAAAGTACATATATAATAATCCTTTGGTTACATAGGAAGACACCAGCTAGGTTCCAAAGTTGTACAGAGTGCAGACGTTTACAAGATATGCTGAGATAATGATAGTGCCAACGACTAATATTGCTTGGATGGAGCCCAGGCCAACAATGTCACGAGTAAACCCGGGAATATGAGTTGTTATATACCTCTCTTTAGTATGTTGAATAAATCTAGCCATCTGATTGGTCACAATTGGAGTCGTGGTTTTAGCCATGCCCATGAAGAAACGAACAATTGCCCGTTGCCCGGGTAACGGGCAACATAGTTAAATTTTGCTGAGATCCCGTTTGGTTTTCGTGTAAAAAGTTTCTTTGTTCGAGCGCGGAAATCATATAGGCCCGAATTCACAAAGGATGTTTGTCGACAAACCTAGGTGTATGTGCGTCATAAATGTGACGCGTTAAACTTGTACAAACCTTGGTTTGTAAAAACGGGTCGAAACGCGTCATATGACGCACATAAACCTAGGTTTGTCGACAAACCTCCTTTGTGAATTCTGGCCACAGTGTGGTCGCTAAGTGTATGCGATTTTCGAATGATCGTATCTATCAGTTAACTTTCCAGCAAAGATTAACAGACAGTGTCTCAGATTTTCTGTAATGTTTTAACCAATCTTTACTCAAAAAAGGATAAGGCAAGAATTCTTTGTAGATATTTTTGTGAATTCGGTATATAAAAGATATATGGACTGCTTTAATATTCGAGGCATAGATGTTTCTATTCTGGCTCTCCGGGACGTTACATCTTGCCATAACCCCTCGGCGCGTCATGGGGTCGTAGCAGGATTTAACGTTCCATTGAGCCTATAGAAACAGCTATGCCTCTCATAGCAGTCAATATATCATTAATATAGGTCGTATTATGAACCTGTTGTTCTCTTGGAAAACTAAAGCTGGAAGCCTGATATGGAGAGAAATAGCTGGAAGGAAAGTGAGTATGCGACAGAGAGAGAGACAGACAGATAGAATGAAAGAGAGTGAGATAGATAGAGTGGGAGACAAGTGGCGTGTCCAAGTTGATAACAGCGATATACAACGTTGTATGCCCTAGATGGGCAATGCAACATGGGCAATGTAATTTTCGATAAACTTTTTTTGTATATTACAGATTAGCGTTATATTCTAAAGTGGCATAATCATTGCAGGGTCTGGGGGGTACACTTGTTATCTTACGACAATGTTAAACATATATTTTTGTCCTCATAAATCCAAAAGAATATACAAATTTGACTTATTTGTGTTTCAACTTCCAAACAGACATCCTACTGAATTTCCACAGCTTCGACCAATACAGTTAAGGTAAAAAGAATTGTTCTGCTCAAAAGATGAATGCATTATCTGTGGGAAGTGGGAAAAGAATGGAACCTTGATCATGGGTTAAATTCTGTCAAAATATCCCGTGTGGAATTGCCCTTTGCTATAAGATAAATGTTAAAGTATGCCAGTGGAACATCGCATGTCAGCTGTACTCTACATAATGTTATGGTTCCATATTGGGAATAGACCACACAGTTATTCAAGAAATGGAAAAGACTAGAAATATATACTATTTGAACTCCCAGTACATGAACTTAAGATGTTTCCAAACAATATAAGAGATGCTCGATTGTGTATTAAATTCTAACAATATTTCTGAAGATTTGGTCCCTTCAGGAAGAGCCCTTGGTTATTCTACAAATGAATGTTAAAGTTCATGTATATACCAGTCAGGCAAACATAAATAAATAATGATATGGTTTCATATTTTATATAGATAACATAGTTATTCAGGAAATGGAAAAGACTGGAAAAGATATCAGTTTGAATGTTATCTGCTTTGTTCCAAACACAAATAAAGATATCATGTGAATTCAAGGAACATGAACTCGAGATACTTCCAGACAAAGACATGAAGAAAGTGATTATTTCCTTGTACACAATGTAAATAATGACCTGACAATTCCCAGTGGTTTAACTTCATATTCAAAGATATTGGACCCCTATTAGCCTTACGGTTATCCAACAAATGAATGTTAAAGGAAATACCAGTCAGGCAAACATTAAGATGATATGGTTTCATATTTTATATAGATCACATAGTTATTCAGGAAATGGAAAAGACTGGAAAAGATATCAGTTTGAACTTTGAATGTTATCCGCTTTGTTCTAAACACAAATAAAGATATCATGTGAATTCCTGGAACATGAACTCGAGATACTTCCAGACAAAGACATGAAGAAGTGATTATTTCCTTGTACACAAAGTAAATAATGCCCTGACGATTCCCAGTGTTTTACTTCATATTCAAAGATATTGGACCCCTATTAGCCTTACGGTTATCCAACAAATGAATGTTAAAGGAAATACCAGTCAGGCAAACATTAAGATGATATGGTTTCATATTTTATATAGATCACATAGTTATTCAGGAAATGGAAAAGACTGGAAAAGATATCAGTTTGAACTTTGAATGTTATCCGCTTTGTTCTAAACACAAATAAAGATATCATGTGAATTCAACACGAACTCATTTAGCAGAATGTCGGTACGTAAATGACATTTGGCACGGTTGGTTAATGCATCTTTCTACCCTGCGACTTTAATGGTACAATCCAATAACTCAAAACAGTAAAATGGCTCTTATTTAAAATGTACTCCAAATTATACCCCAAACTTCAGTGGTATCAAAAAAAATAATGTTATTTTTTATTGATAATTAAACGTTGTGAAAGTGTAGCGTATTACGATACAAGACGCCAATTTAGCGATGATGACGTCATTAGAACCTGTTTATTTGCGCGTGCATCCGGGACCGACGTTGTAGGATATTGTCAAGCTCTTAGGTTTCCTTTATTTCGACAAAATTATACAATCAATTAAAACAAGTTTAATACCAGAAGAAAGCTAACGATTAGTACATTCATTAGCCACTAACCCCAAAACTGCCTGACCACAATGGAACGAATAAGAGCTTGCGAGACCGGCCGAAGTGTGATGGAAACTTCCCCCCCCCCCCCCTCCACACACACACCTCCGGGAACGGAAGGACCGCATGCGTGTTCCCAAAATCCCCGGCTCGTAACGAAAGAAAAAATGTACCCGTATTGACTTTACACACCGGACTTATGCTGAAAAGGGGGGGGGGGTGCTGGGAACACGCATATGCGTAACTTTAATAACACTGAGTGGGGGGGGGGGGGGTGGAAACTAGCTATTTTGCTCTTCTCCAATGCAAAAAGAGACGACATTGTGCTGGATTTGTATGTTTTTTCCGACAAAAGTACAGAGAAATTGCATAATATTTGTTTATTTTGTACTTTTTTAAAGGTTACCCAAGTGCCTCCCGAACACCCCAATGCTGGAAAGAAACGCACTTTTTAGAAAACTTCACTTTTTCATGCAAAAATGCTTATTTGTTCTTTGCCCGTAAGTCAGATTATTATAGTTATTCAGGAAATAGAAAAGACTGGAAAAGATGCCAGTTTGAATTTTATCCGCTTTGTTCTAAACACAAGAAAAGATATCATGTGAATTCAAGGAACAAGAACTCGAGATGCTTCCAAACAAAGCCTTGAAGAAAGTGAGTATTTCCTTGTACATAAGGTTAATAATCCCCTGTCGATTCCTCGGTGGTTTTTACTTTATATTCAAAGATATTGGACGACCTATTAGGCATACAGTAAAAAAAGTATACAAAAAAAAAAAAATTGTGTGTGTGTGTGTGTGTGTGTGAAATATCTTGCTCCTTTCAACAAAATTACAATATTTTCAAAATCAGATTTTTTTTTTTTCTTCTACAAATCCAAGTAATGTTAATACACCAAGTCAATATAAAGTGTTATAAGATGATGAAGCGGATCATTATCAAATGATTGGTCGAGAGCGTACACGTGAGCAGGCATTTATTTTGCCTAACACGTAATTTTACTAATGACTGGTTATTGGTAAATACTTATGACCGGTCATTAGTAAAAATCATGAATTAAACATCATTTCATAAAACAAATTTAACATCATTTCATAAAACAAATATAACATCATTTTTGTTCGGGCTTTAGTAATATTACCCACACTCAGTACCTTCAAAACAGTCCAAACACACTCGCCTATCGCCTCGAGCGTGTTAGACTGTTTAAAGGTACCTTTCTTATTATATCCTTTATCGTAAGATAGTTGCATTAGGAGTGTACACAACAAGAAAAGAATAGTTTTACTAGGAAACACATTTCCTGCCGAATATTTCCTTTTTTTGTATTGCTGACGTAACGAATAGTTCACCTTTTCCCTAGGGAAAAAGTGAACTATTCGTCCCCCCCCCCCTCCCCCCTATCACTCTAAAAACTGAAATGTTAAATGTCAATTTAAAAGGTCCGAGGAGTGACCACTCTTTCAAAATGTCAGATTGTTTCTTTTAACCTGCTAGATTCAATCTTTATAGTGTTGGATCCAGCACGTTCAAAGTGTTAATCTACCATTTTGAAAGAGTGGTCACTCCTCGGCCCTTTTTTAATGGTGATTTAACATTTCAGTTTTTAGAGTGTACATACACCGACAACAGACCGAACAAAAAAATACATTGCTAATGGCCAATGATTGGTCAGTTGGTATTCGGTTGCAAACAATTTGCAACCAATCTAAACCTATATGAATCACCAGATTATATCGTACTTAAATTTACACTCATTTTACAGGCCATCGTCGGATGGTGCTTTCAGTCGTGGGGAGAGACGTCACAATAAGCATCGCTTGTAAGAAAGTTAACTATATACCGGCCTTGGAAATATACCTTGGAAGTAGGCATTTAAAGTTAAAAACTTATTTGCCTCTCGTTGACATTCGGATGAAGAATCCATATTTTGACACATGTTTAGTTTATATCTTTATATGTGACAATATAATGTATTATGCAGCGCCAAATTTTGATGCAGATTTTGTGTCATGTTTAATTACTTTTAGTGGCAAAAACTTTGATGTTATCCTTGGAAACCAACGCTTATCACTATACGATGCTTCAATGATAAATATGATTTAAAATAATGCCTCAATTGGGATGCCGTTTTCATCCAAATAACAACCAATAACGCGAGAGGACGCTGTTAAGCTTAGACTTCTACATTATTTGTTTGTCCCCGAGGCCTACACATTTTAAAGATGCTCAAGCTTGGGTATATAGAGGAAAGCACACGGACTTGCGATACCTATGCCATCTTGAGAACTGTTTACGCACGGGAGCGTAATACCCGTTGGTTCTGTGTTATGTAGTGAGCGCCAACTTGCCTTAATACGAACGACCGAGTCTAGTCGTGCCGCGCCCGATTTATCCCGAGTTTCGATTGACTGTTTAAAATTTAGTTTTAAAATATCAAATGTATTGATTGCCATTAATGATTGCCAATGATGATTGCAATAAAAAGTTCCATTTATTTGGAAATGTGTTTCTTGTGTGTCAAAATATATGTAACACTTTCTTTAAACATTTATACTCAAGAATGACTTTATCATTCTCGTTCGCTTAAAAAATACCAACGTGCTGAGGTATTTGCTACAACAATGATTGCAATATAATCTTCCATTTATTTGGAAATCCAGAACTATATATGTGTTTCCTGTAGTACTATATATGTGTTTCTTAACTGTCATAATATTGGACACTTTCTTTATATCTTTATATATTTATATTCTTGAATGACCTCATCACTCTAGTTTGCTTAAAGTAGATATTCATTGATTTTAAAAACTAATTTTATTTTCATTATTGCAAGTTGAAACTTTGATTCGACAAGGTTATCAAAATTCAATGCTTGGAAACATTCGAAGTAATGATTATTGTAAATTACAAAACGCTTAAATACAGCCCTGGCATAGCACATGAAGAGCTCTACGAACGCTGCTGAGATGTGTGAGATCACAGGATGGACATGATTTGCACAAGCAGACGATGTCCCATGACATCAGGATCGGTTGAAATTTTGTAGACCCCTTTTTTTGACCTCGATCGATTACATGTATGTGCCCCCCCCCCCCCCCCCAAACATCAAACTCTGGCTACGCGCCTGCTTCTCAGTGCCTGATTTTCATCTTCTCTTGAGTTCTTTCTCTTACTCCACTACCGTCAGACTAAATGTATTATAATCTATTGACTCACTCTAAACCCCGCGCTTGGTTTTATTTTGACATGCAGCGATACCAAAAATAAAGGAATCTGTCGCTTGTAAACAAAATAAGACGCTATTGTATATTCAGCTGAACAGTGCACACACCGCGGTATGTTCAGCGTTTCAAGAGGGAACAAATGCCGTCCTTAATATCATTCCGGGGGTTTCAATTTAAAAGTCAGGTTTATTTGATTGTTAATTAACCCCTATCCTGTGTATTTACAAACAAAAGATTTTAGTTATCAGAATCGGTTTTATATCCCCTTTTGAATGGTTTGAAATGCCATCACATTTATATACACTAAACTCATTATAATTTGAGAAATAATAGCTTTGTAATTAAGTTCATTCTTTATGGGATGTCGTCTGCTTGGGCAGTATTGGTCCATTATGTGACGTCATTTAAACATCGTTATTTTTCTGGCGAATATCTCGTATATCCCTGATGCTATGGAGGTGGTTGTATTTGTATTTTTATAAATCACCTGATATGTAATTGACCTAAAATTCGTACGATGGCTATCTATTAGCTTACCAGTTTATAGTGATACATTAGTTGACATATTTATGATTTTCTTTGAATTTCCACTTTAAAAACTACTAACGTGCTCATATTACTCTGTATTCCATAATGAATACAATACAAATATAAGTGTTTTTTATTTTTTTTTTACAAACGTCTCCCAATCCATCTGGAACAACCCTTAATCTCCCGATTACAACTTCTGCTCCTCTTTGTAGGGGCCGAACGCGGCTTTATCATGAGTGCTTTTACATGAACCTTTTTTGTGCAAGTATGTTATGCTGGATTCCGACCGAGATTGCACAACCTAAAATGATAGGATGATCATCCCCAATACGCTTGCAGTTCACATGTGCACCCTCCTTATTCCCTTATCCATCGTTATCGTCACTGCCATTTACGTATGCCCGTCCTCCTCTTCAATAACGGCTACCAAGCTTTCGGGAATGACCCCAACATTTCCTGATTACCATTCTGCCGCTCTTTTGAGGGGCCGGGCGCGGTCTTTTCAGAAGTTTGTTTACACTAACCTTTTCAGACACTATTTTTGAAAATAAGCTGACTTCCGACTCAATTTTGCACAACCTAACAATATTTAAAGTTGATACTCTAAGACAATCCCAAATACTGAGATAATTACATAAATAGAAAGCTTTTAACCCCCATAATAACACCAAATGGTGTCCACCCGACAAAACAAGTTTAGAATAATGAATTTATTCGAGTAAACTCTACCAAAATATCTAAGTCTGAAACCCGGAAGTGCACGTAGAGTCGGGCCTCTATCCGTGACGTCACGAACGGGAGTCATGGGCTCAGTGAGAGTGAATGGCAGTGATATCCCTACGTAAATGCTATCTTGTCAGAGCTTAGATTTGTTGTTGTTAAGGATCTTGTCAGAGCTTAGATTTGTTGTTGTTAAGGAGTATATTTGATGGATTTTCTGTTTTCATTTGAATGAAGAATAACGAAGCAACATTTTCCAGTCGCTGATTTCTTTTTATATCCTCATATTCACCTATTTGGTAGAGATTTAAGACGAGTTTACTGCTTAGGAATTAAAGTTAAATCGTGCACTTATGAATAGGCGGATGCATTATATTGTCATCAGATGTACATGAGCAGTTTTGTAAAACGAATATGTCTAGAACTATGATAGTACTTATCATAGATGTGTGTGACTGCCTCAAAAAAGGATACAGTACCAGTTAAACATTTTATGTTGTAAAATATCAAACTTGAACGAGATCATGCAAGCGCGCTTCCTCTATAATGGCGAGTGATGCGGCTCTTGCATGAACGTTCGTGGAGCGAGCAGAATCGGGAGGTAAGACCAAGCCGCTGCTCTAGGCGCTGCTTGCTTGTGATGGAACGTACGTGCGCTATTTATATGTTTATCGGCAATTGCAAGAGAATGAAAGCGACGTTTCCAGCTAAGAAAAACAACTAACAAAGACTTGCTCCTGACTACCGGTGTCAGAATTGGTAGATGAAGGATGTTCAGGGCCAAGGAAGGCGAAAGACATGGGAAAAAGGAAGAAGAAACCATCGGGAGATCGCTGTAGTGTATGGTAATGAACTGTGCATGGGTAGACAGCTACTGTTCACCTCCGTGCCTGGGCCGATTTCAACACCAAAACAAAAATTACATGGTGAAAATATCGACTAATAGCACATCGTTGGCATGTATATGTCATAATTTTTAAAAGGGGAATTGATATTAATACTATGAAGTACTAGGGGAAGGTAAAGAATTGTACATAGAATTATGATTTATTAGACTTTTCAGCCTTTGAAACAAAAATATGCAGAAAATCGTATCACTCTGCACATGTTTGCTATGGAACATCCGGGTACGTGAATATACTCTCTCCCGGACGTGAGGTCATAAATAGTAGACCAGCGTCGTGACTGATTTTCTATGCAAAGAGAGGCGGATATTTTAGACATTTCAATTGAGGATTTCGAGTAGACAGAATTTTTGTGTGATATATACTAAGTAATTGAAAAACTTAAAAATAACATATACTTGCCGTAGGTAACAAATTAAGGGACATTTATTTGCTTAGAGTATCAACTTTAACAAAACGGCCAGTCACCCGTCCCCCGTTCCCCCCCCCCCCCCCCCAGGCGCGGATCCAGGATTTCTTTTTTTAAATCGCAACGACTCAGCCAGCCGCTGAATAAGCGGGGGGGGGGGGAAGAGAACCCTTTTTTTTTTTTTTTGGTCTCAAGATTTGAAAATTTGACATTTTGTTCCGTTGGGGGGGGGGGGGGTGAGGTCACCTTTTTTAGGTGAGCCATTGGCATAATTATTATTATTATTATTATTTTTAATTTTTAAAAAAATAATAAAAAAAATCACAAAAGGGGGGGGGGGGGTTGATAAAAAATACACACATAAAAAACCCGAAGGGGGGGGGGGTTCAATCCCGAAACTTTTACGTTTCATTAAATCATTAGAGAAAGAAGACGATTCGTTGTACCGTTCTCGAAAATAATCCTCGTCTGAATACAGTTTTCCCCCTCCTGCGCGAAGCGCGGAAGCTTTTACGCTTCATTAAATCATTAGAGGAAGAAGACGATTCGTTGTACCGTTTTCGACTCTTAGTCCTTGTCTGAATTTCAAAAATGTTTTTTGTCTACTCCTTTTTCTTCCTACGTCCTCTTCCTTTTCTCTCCTCTTTTCTTTGGCCGGCGTTTTTTTTTTTTTTTGGGGGGGGCGCCCCCACTGCCCCCCTGGCTACACGCCTGCAGTCAGATTAACATCGTTTGATACCTTGTCCGCCCCCAGAAACTCATGGGTTGAAGGCACATTACGATCAGATAAGCATTCAGGGGCCCGCCCCTGGTGGGGTCGAGGGTGCGGAAACCCCTGAATCACAGGGGTTTCAGGCATTTGATTACGGTCAGATGAACTTATTTTTATACCTTCTAAGTGACACTGGCAGGACACTGGTTGGCGTGAGGTCCAGCGGGCGGAGCCCCCAGAAGCTCAGGGGTTTTAGACATTACATAACTGTCAGATTAGCATCCAGTGGGGTCCCGGGGGCAGAGCCCCCGGAAGCTCAGGGGTTTAGGCATTTGATAACGGTCAGATGAAAATATTTTTATACTTTATTTGTGACACTGGCAGGTCACTGATTGGCGTGAGGTCCAGCGGGCGGAGCCCCCAGAAGCTCAGGGGTTTTAGACATTACCGTCAGATAAGCATCCAGTGGGGTCTAGGGGGCAGAGCCCCCGGAAGCTCAGGGGTTTAGGCATTAGATTACGGTTAGATGAACATATTTTTATACTTAATTTGTGACACTGGCAGGACACTGATTGGCGTGAGGTGCAGCGGGCGGAGCCCCCAGAATATCAAGGGTTTTAGGCACTAAATTGCGGTCAGAATTAGTATCAAGGGGCCTGCCCAAGGGCCCTTGGTTGGTTCCCGGTGGCAGAGCCCCCGAAGCTCAGGGGTTTTAGGCGTTTAATTACGGTCAGATGAGCATTTTTTGATACCTTATTTTGTTGTGACACTGGCAGTTAACTATTCTTTCTCTCTTGCTCTTTCTTTCTATTTCTCTTTAAAAATGCTTTTCCAAAAAAAAATTGGGGGGGGGGAGGGGGAAGCTGGAGGCTCCCGATCCCCTCCGTTCCGCGGTCCCTGACATGTAGTCATCTCAAGAAGCATTTTTCTTGCCTGGCTGTTAATTACAAACGCATAAAAAAGTATAATTTACTAAAGAATGAGGACAAATCTCGGAAAATTAGGTTTGATGGGGGGGGGGGGCAAAGTCATTTCGGCCCCCACCCTTCTCCACACGTTGTTGGCGGGATTAACTGCAAATGATCTATTTCCCCATCTTTTCACCTTTTTTTCCTGGTCCCTTTTAGCTCTCCTTTTTTCCTTTTCCTTCTTTCTCTGTTTTTTTAGCGGGGCGGGGGGAGGCAAGGGCCTTTTTCCCCACCCCCACCCCGATCCACAACTTGTTGGCGGAAAAATTGCAAATGATACCCCCTTCTTTCTATTTCCTTCCTTCTTTCTTATTTTTTTGATTGGGGGAGGGGGGAGGCGACAGCCTGGGAGGCGAGGCTCTTTCGCCCCCCCCCCCCCCGATCACTTCTTTCCCTTTTCTTTTCTTCTTCCTCTTCTTTCTTTCCCTTTCTCTCCTCTTTCCCTTCTTTTCCTTCTCTCTCTCCCTCTCTTTTTTGTCCTCCTTTTTTTTTCCCCTTCTTTTTTCTTCCCTCTTCTTTTTTCCCTTCTTTTTTTTCCCAGGGGGGGGGCCAGCCCCCCCCTGGATCCGCCACTGGTCCCCCCCTTCCATGCGAGATCATTTCACCCCGCAAAACCACCCCCAAGGTTTTTCCTTGTTCGTCGTTACTGTCACACGGCTTCGCTCTTCTTTTTCTTTTCCCCTTCCCCCCCCCCCCCTCTCTCTCTCTCTCTCTCTCTTTCTCTTTCTTTCCTCTTCTTTCTTTTCTCTTCTCTTTTCTTTTCTTTTCTTTTCTTTGCTCTTCTCCTTTTGTTTCTCTTCTCTTTTCTGTTTTCTCTTCTTTCTTCCTTTTTTTGCGCTTCCTATAGGGCCCCCCCCCCCCCCCTCCCCATGGATCCGCCAGGTGATATTCATGTTGATTAACAGCGTCTCTGCGCATCCCCGTCTCCGATGAGCGGGAAACGATGAAGGACCTACTCGCGGCTGCTGTGACGTCACAAACTAAAAAAAAACTAGCTGTACTGAAACTGTACAGTCCACGCACGTTACTTAATTGGTATCTAGACTAGACGCCTTGTGAAAGTCAATGTAGGTCGGAATAGAATGTGTATCCGTTGGTCATTCATTAATAGAAGAGGAAAAATGTTATGTATACGCTTTACATTTGCTATGGCAAAGTTGCGTATGGGTGGACGTATATGGACGAACAGCGGACGAAGAAGAAACGTACACCAAATGACCAAAATGTTGAACCAGGAAGCTGTAATGAATGGAGATACCGTCTCGAAAGAATTTTACGAGGGAAAAACATTCAAGATTAACCTGGCTTAACAAAAAGAAATGTAACCCTCTCTAGCCATCATTTCCATTAACAGCTGTCCATATCAATGCACAGTCCCTCTCTGGCATTCCAAATAGTACGACATGTTACGCAACGCCATCTGCTTCCCTAAGTTCTCTATTCACTCTTTTGCAAAAATATGCAAGCATCGAGCTTTGAAGCCATGCGTGGCACCGACAAATTAAGTCATGTTCAGTGAAGATGTATTTAGCTATAACATATAAAATACAGAATTCACAACATATGACCAATGCAACTTTCTATTAGACATCAAATGCCTTTTCCGTTCTCGGAAAGCTCTACTGAAGACATGGCCATTTCAACCAGCGAAAGCGACCAAGGAAATCATGAGTTAGAGCGAATGAAAGGTTTTCATCATCATGATTTTCTCATCTAATTATTGACATTTTCCGAAAATTTCCGAAATTTGTACATAGCTAGAAAGTTAGTCCAAAGGTTTATCTTCCTAAAGAACTAAATGAAATTGTGTTATATGTTTGCGCATTTATTGATTTAGGGCTAGAAGTTGTCAAGTTATCACCACTATTCACCCCAAGTACGGGCCGGCAAAGCAAAAGCCGCCGTGCTCGCTGGGCTGGGCTGTGTGTGGAAAGGGAGGACTTAGTGCTACTAGGGAGCTGTACGGTTTCGGAGGGGGATTAAGGGAATTACGGTAGGGGAAACAAAAGACGCGCGGTGCCACGGATGACTTCAAAGGAACCTCTTGGACGGGATCTCCATTAATTACAGCTTCCTGGTTGAACATGTCCGAAACTAAAAATCTACTCAGCGTTCCCCTGCGAACAATCTTTGTCAAACGTATCACGAACGAATGTAACTTGTGCGAACGTAACCCCCCCCCCCCCCCAACAAAACAAAAAAATGGGTACACGTTGGCTATATTTATGTAATAACATGCGACAAAATGTCACATGGTGGCGGTATTCTGTTTCATTTTGATAGCTAGTTGATTCAGACTAGATATAGTCGCAACAACGGATGTCCCTTCTGATTAGTCAATCATTTCAAGGAGCTCCAAAAAAATTCCCTCCCAGAGAGATTGTATACGTGGGAGAGACTATTTGGTACATTATGATTTAATCTATGACTACACTCGCGTATGATTCAGTGCCCACCCCCCCCCCACAACTTTTCTTTCTTTATGCTATACTCTCTCTCTCTCTCTCTCTCTACCACACACACTCATACACACACACACGCACACACACACACACACACACACTCGCTCTATTTCTCTGTCTGATATATCTTCCTTAAATCTGTTTCACACAGTCATTAAATATTAAGTTTAACAATAATAATAATAACCTAGGTTTCTTTAGCGCATTTCAACTTCAGAGAAAATAACAACGCGCTTTACAATAATAAAACAACAAAATTACATAAAACTACTAATCAATGAACTAAAGAAATATCAAAATAAGCATTGTTATTTATTTATACATATTATACACGTACACAAAATCAGTAATAAATCTGTTTTGCATCTTGGACCTGGTAAAAATTATCAACATTAATTACAGAGAAATTAAAGCAAATTATGATAAAGTACAGTAATGCATAATTAAATTTTGATGAAATACAATAATGCAGTTTAAACGTCATGAGAAAGCGTTTTTGAATAAGTAAGATTTCAGTTGTGATTTAAAGAAAGTAAAGTCTGTGGTGGTTCGAAATGTACTGGGGAGAGAATTCCAAGGACCAGTTAAATTTGATTCTTTTAAGGTAAACATTGGATATTTGGATATGTTAAAACCTGTGTTGATATTAAACCTGCCCAAATAGCTTATTCACACGTCAACTCCTGCATATCGTAACATTTCATATGCAGACATAGAATAAAGTGGAACACCAGAATAGGCCCATAATGGTCTGATACAGGATGAAATCCTATGGTTTTCATTGTTTTCCAAATGTTTAGTCTTTCGATCAAAAGAAGTTCTTTTCATAAAAATACAGTTTAAGCGTAAAAGCAGAAAAACAAACAAAATTTTTTTTTAATTCATCAGATGTAATTATATAATTCGAAATGTATATAGTGCTTCGCTTCGTAAACTTAAGTTTTCAGTAAAATATATAGATGTAATTATATTATGAACTTAAACTTAAACATTACAGATTTTAATAACACGCAGGCATAGTTATACACATTCATTGTCTTCTCCAGTCCAAATAATTTTATGTAGAGGTTCCAGTAATTTATCTTGAAAGTTTTAATATATCCTGAAACAGAAGCTAGTTAGAAAAACAAGGTGGCAAATGACTTACATACAAACTCTCACTTCTTTGTCATAAGGTTGTCCTTATCATAACAATGTGATACTTTCAGACCCTTCAGCAATGCCATACATCCATTTCTTATTATATATACATGTATTTCAAACGAATAAACCACTTAGTTTTAAAGGCCGTCCCAATAAGCTTGGAAGGGCGATTTACCCATACTCATTTTAACGAATTCAGGTTACAATTTTGCTTAGGATATTTATTAAATTAGATGGAAGGTGTCGTTATGAGGTATTATGCAATTGCATTTTTTCCCTTTTTTGTATTTCACAATTGCAAACATTGGTTATAAATTACTGTTCGGTCAATTTTTATATACAAAAAAAGCCACGTGCCGTCTCAATAATTTTTACTATGTTGTATGTGCGGTTTGGGTATTGGCCTAAATGCATGCGCTACTCGGCAATTATAGCATTTAATTGTACTATTGTCTATGAAAATGTCATTTCTAAACGTGCCTTCTTTTTTACCGTTACAGTGGTTATTTTCATACGTTAACTGCATAACAGGTTTTTGGCCATTCCGTTACCGCTCTTTGTATCTTTTAAGTATTCATGAGATTGAAGGAAATTGCAAATTTCGTAGATTTCAGATGAGCCACGCCTTAGGCAAAGACAAAACATTTATTAGGCTGAAGGTCGACTTATTTTGGTGAGTCACAATAGGCCTATTCGAATTTTCATCACACTTCCACCCCCACCCCCCCCCCCCCGCAAAAAGGGGTTATAGTGCTGAGACTTAAAGGTAATACAAAGTTTTGGTATGGGGTCGTGAATTTGGTTCAAATGAACATATTGGAAGCATATGCGATCCTACAATATTCACTGATCGTTGTCGCGGTCGAAATCGACTCTAAAGTTGTGAAATTGTAAATAATAAACACTTTATGTTGTATAGCTCCCTCTCAAGGTCAAGATATTAATTAAGCTGTCAAGGAGCCGCATTTTATGTGTCTCATTATAATGTGGTGAAATTGTTTAGATTATCCCATGTCTGTATTATGAGAGCAGAACTAGTGGCCATACTAATGGCACTAGAGTGGATTAATAAATTTATTGAATCCTCTTCGGTGGTAATTTTTAGCGACGCTTTGTCAGCTTTACAAATGATCGATTCATACTTTATTAGATGTGCTATTGTAAATGAAATTTTATCCATAATTAATATTTTGCAGTTTAAGGATGTTTGTGTTGCTTTTGAATGGATTCCGTCACATTGCGATATTAGGGGCAATGAGATCGTAGATCGGGCTGCCAAAAAAGGAGCCATGAAAAGGTGTATAGACATAGTTATACCAAATACAAGAAGTGAATTGGCAGCCTCTCGTTTGATCCATTATAACAAATTATGGCAAGCAGATTGGGACAATGCAGAACACGGTAGATTTTTATATGCTTTGCATAGCGACGTTTCAAAGCCCATACATAGACAAGGCCTATCTCGCAGAGAAGAATGCTTGATACAACAACTAAGAGTAGGTAACTGTAGTTTAAATTATTACCTTTTTCAAATTAACCAACACGATACTGGTCTTTGTGAAGTTTGTCAAGAAGATGAAACAATTAAACATTTTATTTTCTATTGTACAAAATACGACAAAGATAGACGTCTCTTAAAAGAAAGGATTAAATTGAACAATCCCAATCTGAAACAATTATTGATGTCTAACCCAATTTTTACTCGTGAATTTTTGGGTTACATATACGATACTAATCGTTTTAGATAGCTTTTAAAGCTATCAGGGATCCCCTTAACTTATGTCGATCCTGTAATAATATATAAAATGAAGTATTTGCGGTTTTTCCATGAACAATTGCAACTAACTCCCATCTCGCCTTTTATGTGCATTTTATGCAATTTTAATATTGCAGCTCTTTTTTTTTTTTTTTTCTTTTTTTTTTTTTTTTTTTTTTTTTTTTTATTTTTTTAAAACCATATCACTATTAATTTCATTTCACCAAGGAAAGTCGCTCGTGGGCTTGATTTCCGAAGCCCACGCCAAAGCTATACACGAAATTGACTGGCGCAAATAATCTTTGAGATTGAAGAGCGCCATCTAAACGAAGAACCAACCAACTGTAAAACAATGTTTCATGACTAAAATCGGCCGATTAGCTATTCCCGTTCGGAAATTATATACCACAACTACATATTCTGAGATTTTCATGGTCGCAGCTACCTTTGTACGGCCGTAGGAGCTATTTGAAATTTATCAAAATTTACCGGGAGTACCGGTAAATCTTTATATTCAATTTTTCTCAAAAGCAAAAGTGTTTTAGGGGCTAAAATTTCTAGTGCTCTAAATACATCCACAGGGCCATCCAAATATGTCAAACTTGTAAAGAATCACTATCCACCCATTTTTCAAAATTTCCCAAAACTTTGTAATACCTTTAATAATAACGAAAATGGGAAGAGCAAAAAGAGAGGCCCGTCTTCACTATCTCGAGATTGCCAAATGAGAATAAAAAGAGACAGAGAGAATAAAGCAGGAGAAAGATAGACTAAGCAACTCTCATTCTGCAGGTATAAGATGGTTACGTTTACGGTTTACAGACAGACATTTCTCTAAACGTTTCCAAAAGTATTTCTGTCCCTCATCATCATCTTCCACCCATCGTACATGTGGCCCTTGGCTTCCCATGTACCATCTCACAATATGCGGTAATTCAATCTTTTCGATGTTCTCCAGGAACACCACTACGATGTTCTCTGTCTTGGTATCGGCCACTTGATCCATTGCCATACGGAAACATGTCAGAAACCAGTCATCAGCGCAGGCAGCTTTACTCAGTAATACAAGAATCTTAAAGCTTTTTGTCAAGGCGCGATCTACGGCTTCCATGCGATGCATGCCACGGGGAAGGTCATCTTCCGTAAAGACGTTTCTGCTTCGCTTGTAGTACGGCAAGAGTTTTTCCTTAATCCAATTCTCATCATCCTCTGTCGATATGACGAAGATGTCATAAACGTAATGTTCGCGATCGAATTCGTCCAGGATTTCTCTGTAGCCAAAAATGAAGAGTCGGAGAAGGAAGATTTTATACCTCAGTTGCCATCTGTAGTGGTAAACGATGACGATGACAATAACGACAATGACAACGCAGAAGACTGTTGAAAAGTATACAGGGAAATTCGCCGTGCAGAGATCGTTCGGTTGGATGAATTCAAGTGCCTCTCCTCCAAAAGGTTTCGGTGATGAAGATGAGCATCTTGTTTCTTTACCATTCTGAACATCTATGGCTCCGCGCAGCAACTTGATTAACCATTGCGATTTGCAGGAGCATTCGATGGGATTTTGTGACAGATCGATTGAAGATAGTGTGGTTGAAATTTTGGAAAATGTTGTCTGATTGAAAACGCTAAGCTGATTTCTTGCAAGATCTATCGAAGTTATCATCTGCGTTTTAGAGAATAAAGCCTCATCGATATAAAGCAATGCGTTATTTCCAATCATAAAGTTACTCAAATGAATCAGGTTGTCGAAGATATGCCAAGGAAGTATTTGTAAGTTATTATTTTGCAGAGATAGAGTGGTCAGTGAGGTCATCGAAGCAAAGGCGCCAGATTCGATCGTGAAAATTTGGCAGGCACCCAAATCGAGAACTTGTAACGCCGAAAGGTTGTTAAAAACCCTAGACGGTAACCAGAGGAGAGTATTTAGTTTCAGTCCGAGATACCTTAAATTGTGAAGTCCTTGAAACAGAGATATATTTTCAGATGAATCCCACAGTTCTCTCAATATCACATGCGAGTAAGCTAATTCGATGCTGTTAAGATATGGCGTGTACTGAAATGTTTTGCCCGGAATTAAAGCAGATATAGATCGCCACCAGTCGTAGGGTCTAATGGTGAAAACGAATGTTTCGAGAAGTGGAGTACATAAGGTAATTTGTGCAATTCTGGTACGGGATACATTTAACGTTCGTAAGTTGTCAAGTCCTGATAGAGATGTAGTTGGTATAATAAATAATTGAGCGTTGTAAGTCAGGTCCAAGAATGTAAGATTTGCCAGACCCCTGAAAGCATATGGACTCAACATCTGAAGGTTGTTCTCTGACAAATCCAGTTTCCGAAGATCAATTTTCCAAGATGACCCTGAAGGATTGACTTGCTCTAACTTTGTGTTACTGGCTGTAAGGCTTCGAAGTTCCTTCATGCCATCAAAGAAAGCAGGCTCCAGAACTCCTATATGAAAGGTCTGTAGTACCATCTCATTAACGGATGTTAGATTAGCAAAGATGGACGGGTAACACTTGAATTCGTTTTGTTGCAGCAGTAGATAGGAAAGCCTTTTACCACGAAGTGGATCAAAGAAGTCACGAGGAACGTCTGTGATTGCCACCAGCAGAAACAGTTCATCTATCTCAGATATAGCGATACCCTTAAACAAATTCTTCCATACTTGCAATGTTTGCCCTGGCCCCGGTAATAAAAACTCAAATACCAAAGCAAGAATGGGAAAATCAGCAACAACATCGGCATCAATTTTCTTGAAACTAGTCCCACCGAGATAAAGAACTTCTGTCCTGCAAGGGAAATTTAGAACATCAGCTGATATTTCTTGAAATTTGTTAGAACAGAAGTCTAGCTTAGTCAGTGTTCTTTGGGGGCACTTTAAAATATTGATATACGTTAGTTCATTCCCCTTTAAATCAAGGCTCTGTAGCTGAGGTAAGAATCCGAGGGTCTCATTCGGGAAGTATGATAAATTGCAATATTGAAGGGACAGACTCGACAACCGTTTGGACTCCTGAAAGATATCACTTCCGGGTAGGGTAAAAATGGGGTTATGGTCTAGGGACAAGCCGGACAACTGGTCTACAGGAAAGAAAGTCGCTAAATCTATAAAGCCGATGAGATTGTTAGACATGTCTAACTTCTCCAAGAGAGAGTACCTGAGGAATGACGTATTCCAGAGACTTCGGATGAAGTTTGACGACAGATCAAGCGAACGGAGATCATTGATAAGGTTATTGGGTACGTCTTTCAGCCGCCTATGTGAGCAATCGGCCGTTTTCTCCAGGAAATCCACAGAACAAGCATAGCTCTTAAGAGTACCGTTAACGTGACCTGCTACGCGTGTAAGTCCGTGTTCATCATGTGGCCGGATCTCCTGGCGCGGGTACACCATTATAAGTGAACATAACATGAGGATGGATAATTGGAAAATTATCTCCCACGTCATGATGTACGTATTACTCTCCTCAACAGAATTGATTAGGGCTATAGCAATAGTATTTGTGCCTTCTGCCCTCTTCTTTAGCGATTATCCGTCAAAAGTACATAATAATAATCCTTTAGTTACATAGGAAGACACCAGCTAGGTTCCAAAGTTGTACAGAGTGCAGACGTTTACAAGATTATGCTGAGATAATGATAGTGCCAACGACTAATATTGCTTGGATGGAGCCCATGCAGGCCAATGCCAGTATCACGAGTAAGCCCGGGAATATGAGTTGTTATATACCTCTCTTTAGTATGTTGAATATATCTAGCCATCTGATTGGTCGAAATTGGAGTCGTGATTTTAGCCATGCCCATAAAGAAACGAACAATTGCCCGTTGCCCGGGTAACGGGCAGCATAGTTAAATTTTGCTGAGATCCCGTTTGGTTTACGTGTAAAAAGTTTCTTTGTTCGAGCGCGGAAATCATATAGGCCCGAATTCACAAAGGAGGTTTGTCGACAAACCTAGGTTAATGTGCGTCATATGACGCGTTAAACTTGTACAAACCTTGGTTTGTAAAAACGCGTCACTACGCGTCATATGACGCACATAAACCTAGGTTTGTCGACAAACCTCCTTCGTGAATTCTGGCCACATTGGCCCGAATTCACAAAGCAAGGTTTGAGCTCAGACCGGGTTTGAGCTCAAACCTCCTTTTGTTTCGCCAAACCTCCTTTTGTTATTTACAAAAGGTTTGTAAATAACAAAAGGAGGTTTGGCGAAACAAAAGGAGGTTTGACCTCAAACCTTGGTCTGAGCTCAAACCTTGCTTTGTGAATTCGGGCCTCCATGTGTGCGATTTTCGAATGATCGTATCAATCAGTTAACTTTCCAGCAAAGATTAACAGACAGTGTCTCAGATTTTCTCTAATGTTTTAACCAATCTTTACTCAAAAAAAGGATAAGGCATGAATTCTTTGTAGATATTTTTGTGAATTCGGTATATAAAAGATATATGGACTGATGTTTCTATTGTGGCTCTCGGGGACGTAACATCCTGCTATAACCCCTTTGGCAGGATTTAAGTAGCAGGATTTAACGTTCCCTTGAGCCTAAAGAAACAGCTATGCCTCTCATAGCAGTCAATATATCATTAATATAGGTCGAATTGTGAATCTGTTGTTCTTGGAAAACTATTGCTGGAAGCCTGATATGGAGAGAAATGGCTGGAAGGAAAGTGTGTGTATGATAGAGAGAGAGAGAGAGAGAGAGAGACAGACAGACAGACAGGTACATTGGAAGAGAGGGAGATAGAGAGAGTGGGAGACAAGTGGCGTGTCCAAGTTGATAACAGCGTTGTATGCCCTAGATGGGCAATGCAACATGGGCAGTTTAATTTTTCGATAAACTTTTTTTTGTGTAGTACAGATTAGCGTTGTATTTAAAAGGGGCATAATCATTGCAGGGTCTGGGGATACACTTGTTATCGTAAGGCAATGTTAAACATATATTTTTGGTCCTCAGAAATCTAAAACAATATACAAATTTGACTTATTTTCTGTTTCAACTTCCAAACAGACATCCTACTGAATTTCACAGCTTCGACCAATACAGTTAAGGTAAAAAGAATTGTTCTGCTCAAAAGATGAATGCATTATATGTGGGAAGTGGGAAAAGAGTATGCCAGTGGAACATCGCATGTCAGCTGTACTCTAAATAATGGTATGGTTCCATATTGGGAGTAGACTGCACAGTTATTCAAGAAATAGAAAATACTAGAAATATATACTATTTGAACTCGCAGTACATGAACTTGAGATGTTTTCAAACAATATTGGGTTAAAAAAGATGATTGTGTATTAAATTCTAAAAATATTTCTGAAGACTTGGTCCCTTCAGGAAGTGCCCTTGGTTATTCTACGAATGAATGTTAAAGTTCATGTATATAACAGTCAGGCAAACATAAATACAT